>CADDIJ020003170.1:0-56175 GCA_902809745.2 Tetradesmus lagerheimii
CGGTGCATGGTATGCTGCCATGAGGGAAGCATCGCTGAACCGCTGGCTGTTGCTGGGTGTGTTGCTGCCAGCAGTTGCACTGCTTTGCTGCATCTGTTGAAACGAACGCTTGAGGGATGTCTCCATCTCTTGCAAGCCCGCCTGTGGCGCCTCCTCACCTAAGCAGTTGCGCCACAACCTCGGGCGCATGCCTATTCCTGGTACCCACCCCTCCTTGCAGTGCAGACTACAATGGTGTTGCAGCAACCGTGGTGTTGCCATTTTCGGCCTGAACTGCAACACCCCAACAGCAAACCCCAGCCCCCACACACTAGGATCAACCTTGATCACAGACCAGGCGCCCACCAAGAATAATGCTGGCTCCTTTTGCTGCTCCTGCTCTTGCGGCCGCTGCTGCTGATGCTCCTGCTGTTGCCTCTGGTGGTGTCCCTGCTGCTGCTGTTGCTGTTGCTGTCGAAGCATGAAGGCGGGATGCTGCACTGCAGACACATCTACAACACAACAAGGAACCCACTGCATGTCCCCTGTGTCCATTGGGGTTGCTGTGGTTGCCGCTAGGCTGCCATCCTGCTGGACCCTGTAGGTCTTCACATCGCCGGCCACTGCTTGTTGGACCCACTGCTGCTGTGTGTCAGTCTGCCATGCCGCTGCTGTGCCCTGCCGCAGAGTGTGCCACCATGCCTGTGGCAAGACAATGCCATCGCGTGCTGGTTGTCCTGTCAACTGCTGCTGCACCTGACCCAATGTGGTGCCTGTGCCTTGAGTTAGGTGCGCTGGCAAGCTGCCGACTGCTGACAACATTGCACCATCAGTGCTGCTGCCTACGCTGTGGTTTCCCACCAGCAATTCCAGCTGAATTTGCTGGCTACTCATGGCCTCGTGTGCTGTATGCCTGTGGATGCCAACTCTCTGAAAGGCCTCCACATATGCTGCGTGCCGCTGCTGTATCCTGCCCTGCCTCACTGCTGTCTGCAGCGGCACCTTGGACTGCTGCACTAATACTGCCTCCCCCAAGCCAGGCAAGGCGCGCTGCAGGTTGGCCCTCATGAAAAACTTCCATGCAGCTCGCCTGGGATGCAGTAGCGCTGCTGCTGTGCGTGCCTGCATTGCCGCTGCATGCGCTCTGGCATCCACCTGTCCAGCACCCCCCATGCTAACAGATAAGCTGGCTACTACAGCAGGAGGGCTGTCATTCCACTGCCGAATATCAGCCTCCTGCACGCAGCCCTGGCCTGTCACAAATGCGGTGATGCGGCGGTGGATCCTGGCCATGAGCTCTGCTGGTATAGGCACAAACTGCGCATGGTATGTAAGACAGGAAGCCATCACCTGCCGTGCCACCGCGCAGCGCCCTAAGTACGTTAGCTCCTGCCGTGCCCACTGCCGCACTCGCCACGTGATCGTCTGCAGCCGCTGCGTGAACAACGCTGCCGCATGTGGCTCAGCCCCTGCTGTTGACAGCAGAACGCCCAAGTGCCTGATTGGGTGTTGTGCTGTATCCAAAAAAGGAATGCTGGTGGTTGGGTCCACACCTACAAACGGCTGCTGTGTGCCCACCTCCATGCCCTGACACTTACTGACGTTCACCTTCGCCCCACTTGCCGCACAAAACGGCTGCACTGCTCTGTGCAGCAGCACGCTGGCGCCCTGCCGGCTTGCTGCATGCAGAGTAGTGTCATCTGCATGCTGCATGCAGCAGGGTGATGCTGCCCCATCTGGCCTCCTAATGCTGTCCACCTCGCCAGATGCCTGCAGCGCGCGACATCTGGCTGCCAATGGCTGCGCTGCAATGACATACAACAACGGGCTGAGCGGGCTGCCCTGTGCACATCCAGAAGGTATGTCAAACACCCGGCTAAGATGGCCGCCGTTGAACACAATGCGGCCCTGTGTGCCTGCAAGCAGCAGCTGCACCCACCTAAGTAGGCTAGGTGGGAACTGCATGGCTGCCATGCACTGTTGTAACCAGCCCCTGTCAAGACGATCATATGCCTTCTCAAAATCCAGGAACAGGATGCAGCCAGGCTGTTGTGCTGCTCTTAAGAAGTCAATCTCCTCCAAGTGCAGCAGCACATTGTCAGCAATGTCCCTGCCAGGCACAAATGCTGTCTGTGTGCTGTCCACTACGCTGCCCAAGACAGGCCCCACCCTCTGCACCACCACCTTTGCTAGGATTTTCACATCACAGTTCAGTAGCGTGATGGGGCGGTAACTGGCAGCCTGCTCCCTTGGCTTGCCCCCACCCTTGAACAGCAGGGTGATGAGCCCCAGGCGCTGCTGCGGTGACAGCAGTGCCGCATCCTGACTGAACAGAAAATTGCATGCTGCCACAAAAGCTGGCCCCAACTGCTCCCAGAATGTGCTGTAGAACTCGTATGTGAGCCCATCACTGCCTGGCACCTTCCCTCTAGGCAAGCTGTCCAACGCTGCCTTGGCCTCATCCAGAGTGATGGTGCCGTCGCCGTTAGGGCCCAGGCACTGCTGCTGCTGCTCAGGTGTTAGCTGCTTATCCACCCAGTAAGCAGCTCTTGCTGCTGCTGTGCATCTGTAGGGTGGCACGAGAAGAGGCCACCAGTTGCTGGGTCATAAAAGTCCGCCAGCAAGTCTCCTGCTGCTGTAACCCCCTCCCTGGTGCGTGTGGATACGGTAATGCCATCTGCAACTGCCACTTCGCTGATGTATTGTTGTTCCGGAATCTCTTTACCCAGCCTATAACCCCAGAAGCTTGGATTCCCATCCCCATATACCTCCCAGAGTGCATCAGATGCTGCCGCCTGCCGCTGGTGTTGCTGCACTTCATACTCCGTTAGCTTCTGCTCTGCAAGCAGGATGTTTGCTTGCGTCTGTGCTGTGCTGCATGTCCGATGCTGCCTGTAAGCAGTTGCCACCGCCATGCGCAACCGTCGCTGCTCTGCCTGGCGCAGCAACTGCTGCCTCTGCTGTATGACAGCAGCGGCAGCAACTGCATGCGTCTTCAGCTGTTCAAACTCTGCTGCTGGGCTTTGCCTTGGTAGCTGTTGCCCCTGCTGCTCTACAGCTGCTTTCAGGCTCTGTCTCAGCTCTGTGACAAAAGGCTCCTGCCCTAGAGCTAAGTTTGGAAAGCACCACCTGCGCTGCCCAAGGTGCGGCATGCCAGGCGGTTGCAGTTTCGCCACCACAGGACGATGATCTGCAGGGTAACGCCTATGCTGCATGGCTTTCTGCAACCATCCTGCCTCCACCAGGTCCTCTGACAAGAGCACATAGTCAATCCTGCCAGCAGATGTGGCCGCATGAGCCGCGGCATGCCCTCCACTTGTCTGCCTGCTGCCCTGGCTGCTGTTGTTGGCTGCACTGGGGTTGAAGCTGTAATGGGTGGGTTGCCTGGCATGAGGGTTGTGATGGCGCCAAGCGTCCACCAGGCAGGAGCGTGTGTTAACTCGCTGCAACTGCACAGCCCCAACCATGCGGCATGACTGCCTTGGCCGTGTTCCAACAACTGGCTGCACATCCGCTTCCTGCACGCAGCAGTTGAAGTCCCCACCCACAATCAGGCTGGACCCCAGTGCACCTGCTTCCAAGGCCTCTTGGTAAGGCCCCTCAAACCAGGCTGGACGCGCCGTATGGTCATCCGGTGCGTACACAGCCACTGCTGCCAGCTGCTGGCCCCACGGTGTGGTCCAGGCCACTCTCAGCAACCTGCCTTCCCCATCTCTATACTCAACCACTGGCTCTGTGTCCTGCTTAACTATGTTTTGTGATAGCAGCACTGCAACTCCAGCCGTGACACGCCCGCCATCTGCGCGGGGCTTGCTGTGAGCATAGCAAAACCCCTGCCACGGCCTGCCTTGCCCTGCCCCTTGCTGCGCCCACTGCTGCATCTGCTGATCTGATGAGCTGTGAGTCTCAGCAAGCAGCACAACATCATATGCCTGCTGCTGCATCCAAGCAAAGAAAGGCCTTCGCTTTTCAGCAGCAGCTAGTCCATTGACATTGTCAGCTGCAACACTGAAGGGCCGTAGGCCATGAGCTCCATCTTGCGGCATTACGTTACATGCCCACCGCGTGGGCGAGGTCTTTGTGCCGGCGTGCTGGGCTGTGTTGCTGCTGGTGCTGCTCGTGCTGCTGGGATCTTGCTATGTTGTTGCTGTTTAATGGCTAGCGCTGCAAACCGGTTGACATCTGGACTGTAAATAGGATCTGGCTCCTTGCGCTGCCGACCAGAGCGGCGCAATGTTGGTGTCGCAGGTGCTGCTGCTGTTGTTGCTGCTGCTGTTACTTCTCCTGCTGCCATGCAAGCCATCCCCACTGTGCTGTTCTGCTGCACGCCCTGACCGTCAACAGCCCCTCCAGCACTGCAAGTGGCTGTTGCCTGCCCCTCGTCATCATCATCATCATCATCATAAGAGGCTGCGGCCGCATCAGGGAAATATTGTTGCAACCATCTCTCCTCCTCTGCCTCCGTCACTGCTGCTGCCCCCTGCTGCTGAAAGAATGCTCGCAGCATGGCTTCCCGCTGTCTATTATCAAAGCTTGCGCCTACCTTCACTCCTGCATGCAGAAGCCGCCAGCCAAACACTCGCAGCCGCCTCGGCAGCTGGGTGTCTTTCAGCCTCTGATAACTCGCCACCCAGCGGTGCTGCCTGGCATTGACAGCACCCATGGATTGAGTGATCGGGTCCAGTGGATCATTGTGTGCTGGGCAGCTGATGCGCTGCTGTTGCTGCTCCTGTTGCTGTCGCTGAGCCGTGACCACTGCTGCTGCTGTTGCTGCGCGCTGTCTTGGCAGCTCCCGCTCCCTGGACGGATCCATCCAGGACGCATGGTAAGCTGCCATCATAGCTGCATCGCTAAACCGCTGGCTGTCATTGCTGCTGCTGCGATTGCCAGGCGCCTCGCTACTTTGCTGCATTTGCTGGAAAGACCGTTTCTGAGCTGCCTCCATCTCCTGCAAGCCGTCCTGTGGCGCCTCAGCACCCAGGCGGTTGCGCCACAGCCGCGGGCGCATGCCTACACCTGACACCCACCCCTCTTTGCACTGCCGGCTGCATTGCTCCTGCAGCAGCCTGCATGTTGCCACCTTTTTTTTTTTTTTGAAGCAAGAAAGTTACAAGGGCTGACCTACATAACTGTGCACTTGCTCCATAAAAAGATCCGTTGAGAGAATGAGGCAACCTGTTCCGCACTCACCCCACAGGTCTCTTGTACCAAGAGACACTGTCACACGATCATGCAGACAGCCCCCTTTGGTGTGAACTGCAGCAAGCTGACAGCAAACCCCATCCCCCATACACTAGGATCTACACGAATGTCTGCCCACTCACCCACCAGGTACCATGACGGCGTGCGTTGCGATTTTTTTTTTTTTGAAGCAAGAAAGTTACAAGGGCTGACCTACATAACTGTGCACTTGCTCCATAAAAAGATCCGTTGAGAGAATGGGGCAACCTGTTCCGCACTCACCCCACAGGTCTCTTGTACCAAGAGACACTGTCACACGATCATGCAGACAGCCCCGTGCGGGGCAGCCCCGAAAGGCATCCAGGACCTGACCGAGTGCCCAGACTCCACTAAAATCACAGTCACGCAATGACGTCCTGTGATGTGTAACAGACCGTGATTGGCCCTTGAAGCAGAAGCTGTCCATCGTGTAACTGTCAGCTATCAATGCATGGTGACTTGCACACTTCTAAAAGCTGCACTTTACAGGCAGCATTACGCCACGCACACACACGCACACACACAAGACGCCTATTTGCAGGTGGGGGTGAACACCGACATCCCCAAACATCACATGCATGTCTCGTCATGTATGTGTTGGTGGCCGGGGGTTGAACACTGGCATTCTTCAAATGCCAACTATTGCTCTTTTGTGTCTGTGTGTTTGTGTGTGATAGTTGCTGCGTTATCAATAGGCGTGCATGACTGGTGTTGCACATAGCCAGGCTATGAGCATAGCCTTCCAAGACATCTCATGGCCTGTTACGCGCTACAGCTGATCTTTGGACGGCTGTTGTTGTAGTGGATATTGGGCACACGGTCAGGTCCTGGATGCCTTTATGGCTGCTCCTCACGGAGCTATCTATATGGCCCTGTGACAGCATCTCGAGAAGAGAGCTGTTGGGTGGGTGTCAGAACAGGTTGCCCCATCCTCTTTAAGGATCTTTTACGGAGTAAATTCGTTGTTGCTTGGTCCAGCCCATGTAACCAATTTACTTCAAAAAAAAAAATATTTGCAGGTGAGGGATTGTCGACACAGACAATCACCACCTGACTATTCCTAGATATTCCACTTTATGCAAAGCACATCCTGCTATAGACCAAACACACACCAGTTGCGATTGCTGCTGTTGCTGCTGTTGTTGCTGTCCCTGGTGCTGCTGCTGCTGCTGCTGCTGCTGCTGCTGCTGTTCCTGCTGTTGCTGCTGTCGCGGCTGCTGCTGTTGCCATGCTGCTGGCTGCTGCTGCTGCTGCTGCTGTTTTTTTTTTTGGGAAAGTAGTGTTACATTGGCTTGACAACGCAAACCGAAACCCTACTCCGTGAAAAAATCCACGAGAGGATGGGGCAACCTGTTCTCACACCCATTCCACGGCTCTCTATTTGCAAGAGGCGCCGTCACAAGGTCATGCAGATAGCTCCGTGAAGAGCAGCCGTACTAGGCTTCCAGGACCCGACCCGACCAAGTGCCCAATATCCGCTATACCACAGCCATCCATGGAATAACTGCGGCTATCATTAGGTCATGACTTGCCACAAAAGGCGATGCTCACAACCTGGCTATGAATTATGTGTATAGCACGCGTTGTACATGTAATCAATCCGAAGACATTGAGAGAGAGTAGTTACATGTGGGTCCAGTCACCATCTCAGATGGTATGAGCCACCCCAAAATGAGCACAATGTCAACGCATGACGAAAGAAGATGAGCACACAATGTAGCAGATTGAGGCCATCCGTTGAGCACAGGGTCTCTCCAGATTGAGCATAAGATTATATCTGCGGTGTGTCAGTGACACACCACAATCAGCCAACAGCATGTGCTGAAGAAGCACACCAACCAAAAAGCATGTTGTCAAGATCACACAGCCAGAGAGATAGGCAGGGCAACTAAGGCGGCATAAAGGCGGCAGCAAACCAATAATGTGACGGGATGCATGTGTAACTCGTCAAGTAACCTAAACTCATCACGGGCTAGGAGCAACAGCGTCTAAGGCGTCATCTACAGGGACATAACCCTCAGGCTGAATTGGCACACTTTGATGGTCAGGGGACAACCCCAGCAACACTGAGCGATACAGCCACATCTGATAAACCACCACAGCCAAGCCCTCTTGATCCTCACAGTCTAGAATGCGCGGCACCAACTCGTTAGCATAGCGATCTACAGTACCCGCAGGATAGAACACACTAGGGCAGGCACCGCGCAAGTGGTCATATGCAGGGCATTCTGGCAGAAAGTGTTTGAGATCCTCCACATTGTCATAGGTCCCAGTCCGGGCGTGCACGCGTGTGCGCCAAACTGCTCGGCTAGCTGCAACAGGATTAGCACACGAGCACAGTCTACACAACCGCTGCTGCCTGGGCACCCGAGGGCGGGCATGTCTACCCAGCTTCACCTCCAACTGTGCAGCCCCAGTGCGAAGCCGTGCAAGGCACTGCAACACCCGGAACGGCAAGCATAATTGCATGTATTGAGGTTGTGTGTTGCGGTCAAAAGCGGCATCAGCCTCCATAGGATGCACCCAGGCAGCATGTGTGCACATAGTAACATGATTGCTTGGTGCTGTTCTTGGGTCAGCATCCTCCGCACCTGCATCGGCCCACCCCTGCTTAACCAGGCGTGCAAGGGCAGCAGACACGGCTGTAGCATGCAACTCAAGCCCACATACACTTGCAGCCGTCACCCCAGGCCCACGCCATGCAGCCTGCTGTATAACACCAAGGCGTTGCATAGTGTGCAGCAGATAGTATGTCCAGCAAGTTTTGCAACCACTCAATACTAACTCCACATCCGACACCCACGCAACCCGCGCAAGACGATCAACGGGCATGGCCCTAAGGCGTTCCCACCAGCGCGCCGCCAGCACAACCCAATGGTGCTGAACAGGCGAGCGGTGAAGATCGCGCATCAGCACATCAATGCTGGAGCGTTGCCCAGCCCCAGTCATGTAGCGAAGGAATGACACATGCACCTTGTCAGCTGCAGACATGCGCCACCCTGTGCGCCTGAACAAGCCTGTATGGCACAACTCGGGGCCCCACACATGAGATGCGTATGACATAACAGGCTCAACCATGATGTCAAACATGCGGCACTTCATGTCGTATTGTGTGATGCGTTGCTTACGGAAGCGGCCCAAGAGGGTATGCATGGCCTTGAGCCCAGACGCTGCCAAAGCATCAACTGCCGGCTGCAGACCTTTGGTCTCATGCAACACTGCACCAAGGTATGTGTAGCTGCTCTGAATGCTCAGGGGCTGACCAGCATACGTGAACGCAGTTGAGCGCGGGCGTGGCACACGTTTGCCACGGAACACCACCACACACGTCTTCTTAGGCTGCATGTTGACTTCCATGCCAGTGATCTCACAAAACAACTGCAAGCAATCCAACAAGCATTGCGCGTCTGCCGGCGACTCAGCAATCAAGCAGCCGTCATCTGCATAGAGCAAATCAGGCACATGAAGAGAGCCAACCTTGGGTCCAAGAGGAGCAGAAGCCCCACCTGGAACAGGCTTGCTTCTAATTGTGATCAACTCGTGCAGCATCTCAATAAACAACCCAAACAGCAGCGGGCTCAGCTCACTTCCTTGCTTAGTACCAAGGCACGTATCAATAGGGTCACCCAATTTGCCATTCACAGACACCTGTAGCTGGATGGTGTCATATGGACGCTCCAATAGAGACAAGAAGCGGCCATGGATGCCAAGCTGCCTGCAACGTGCCAACAACAAGTCTCTAGGAACCGTGTCAAAAGCTTTCTTAAAATCTATGAACACAACATACAGCTTCTTACGCTGGTGGCGGGCCCTGTTAATGAGATGCGTAAGGGTGAACAACGCATCAATTGTGCCATGTTCTTTGCGAAAACCACACTGTGTAACAGCACGCACACCTAGGCTCTGCATAGTTGGGTCTAGGCGGAGGTGCATGAGGCGGTCAACCACACGACTATAAATGCTAGACACACTAATGCCTCTATACATGTCCCTGTTGTTGGGCTCACTAGCCTGCCCTGATTTGGGCACCGGAATCAGCTTGCACAATTGCAGAACACGCGGCCACGTTGTTGGGTGATGTTAGCTGCAGTAATCTGCCGCACCACCCATGCCACACAACGCAGCAGCGGCTCAAAGACGTAGCCCTGGCGGCGAGGTGCATCACCAGGTCCAGAGGTTGAGCGCGGCTGGCCAGGCGCACCATCAGCTAGAGCCTCATGGACTTCCTCAGCAGGGAAGCGCAGCAACTCACATGTCAAGTTTTGCAAGTCTGCCGCTTTGCCAGATGGCAGGGAGCACATCACATCAACAATTTCCGCAAATCTAAACTTATCATTCAGGTGGTTGAATGCAGACGGCGGGTGCTGATGCACTGCCGCCAGCTGAGAGCGCAAGGCCGCAACCTCAGGCGACAGCGGCGGCCGCTGTGTTGGATGTGCCATTATGTCAGAAAACCAAGCCGTCCAATCATCTACATCATCAAGAGGGCAAGACACACCACGCTTGTCCAAAAACACTCGCCAAAAATCGCGTTGCTCCTCACTAAAGTACGACTGCGGGAGCTGCAGCTGGCACTGCTGGGTGTGCTGAAACTTTTTGCGGCGCACAACACGTTTGTAAGCACGGCGTGCCACCAGCATTGCTGCACGCAGAGTTGCATCCCCAGCACCCCCAAACTCCCCACCACGCGAAGCATGCCAGGCCTTCCACGCGCCATCAAATGCCTGAGAGAGGCGCTGACACTCATCATCAAACCACGGCTGAGTGCGCTGCGGGCGTGAAGCTGCCACAACAGATGACGGTGGGTCACACTCAGCACCACAAAGCTTTCTTTTGAGGCTTTGAAGCAGGCACTGTGCTCAGCGCCGGTGCTTGCTCTGCCTGACTGGGATTTGCCGTTCATTTTGACAACAGATTGGAGCCGTGTGGCGATCGGTGCTGTGCTGTCACAAGAAAATACTGAGGGTGAGGAGCATCCTGTTGCGTTTGCCTCCCGCTCTTTAACCTCTGCTGAGCAGAACTACGCTGCCACAGAAGGTGAATGTTTGGCTGTCAAGTGGGCAGTTGACAAGTTTCACTACTACTTGCATGGCAATTGTTTCTTGCTACGGACTGATCACAAAGCCCTTGAGTGGCTGGACAGCGCACGTTTCACTAACTCCAAGCTGGAGCGGTGGGCGATGCAGCTGCAAGGTTATGATTTTACTGTTCAATACATCAAAGGCTCCACCAACTGTGTGGCTGACTACTTGTCTAGGCCCCATGCTGGCAGCTCTTGTACGCTGCAGTGTGATGGTGAGAAGCCGGAGTGTGTATCTGCTGGTGTCCTGGTAGTATGCAGTGCGGCCTGGCCCACGAACGTGGCCAAGCAGGCTGCTTATGATTCTGTGTCTTGTGAGGTGTGTCAGGACCCTGGTGGCTATGACAACATGGCTATCTGTTCTGGCTGTGATAGGTGCTTTCACTTGCGTTGTGTGATGCCACCTATGTCTACAGTGCCCAGTGGTGACTGGTTTTGCCCTGGTTGTGACCCTTGGTATATGAATGTGTCTGAGCTGTGTGATCCTGACACAGTGCTGCAGTACGGTCAGGGTGATCCACATGTTGACGATTTCTTGCTTGCTTACATTCGCAGTGGTATGGATGACAGTGTGCTGCAGGGACTGCCACGCAGCAGGGTGCGCGCTATACGGCACAGGGCTGATGCCCTGCGGCCACACCGCACTCTGCAAGAATGGTTGCTGGTTTTGCGGCATGTCAAGGGGTCTGGCCCTCGCTGGCTGTGTTGCCCTCCTGTGTCTTACCGTTGGGACTTGATTCGGTGCATGCATGATGCGCTGGGCCATGCTGGTGTCCAGCAGACTTGTGCTTACATGCAGCAGCATTTCCACTGGCGTGGCTTGCCTGGTGATGCTCGGCTGTTCGTGGCTCAGTGTGACGCTTGTCAGCGTAGGAGGTTGGTGCTGCCTGCACCCTTCCCTCTACAAGAGCCTGTGATTCGTGGGCCGTTTGAGCACGTACACATTGACTTGTGTGGCCCTTTTGTGACGCCTTGTGCTGATTTGCATGGGCAGTTGTACCTGCCGCAGCCGCCAAAGAAGCCTCTCAAGGCTTGGGTGGTTGTGATGATTGATTATTTCACTAAAGCAGCTGAGTTTGCTGTTGTCTATGACAAATCAGCAGCGTCTGTTGCTCGCGCGTTTTACTACAGTTGGATATGCCGTTACTTTGTGCCTAGCCATGTTACAAGTGACAATGGCACTGAATTTGAGGAGGAGTTCAAGCATTTGCTTGCCAGGTTGGGTATCAAACACATCAACACCTCTGCATGCCATCCAGCAGCAAATGGTGTTGTTGAGCGGTTGGTTGGTTCGTTCAAGAGTATGCTGGAGCGCCACGTCAACTCTCATCCTATTCACTGGGTGCAGAGTGTGCCGGTTATGCGCCAACAGTACTGGGCACGCGTGCATCAGACCCTGGGTATGTCGCCACAGGAAATGGTGTATGGCAGGCTTTTGTGGGTGAGTGATCCCATGAAGCACTCTGGTGGAGATTGAGTTGGAAAGAAGATGGTCGCGACTATACCCCAGGTCCCACCTTGTTTGGTGGAGATTGAGGGAACCGAACCCCCGCAGCCAGCAGCAGCGCAGAGCAGCAGTGGTCTGCCTGGTTGCCTGCTTGGTTTGGCAGCAAGTCAGTTTGTGGTATGGGGCAATCTCAGCCCTGCCTCAATCTGCCACCTTGTTTGGTGGAGATTGAGGGACTTACAAAGCGAGGGAGGCGCCCCCCTCAGCAATTTGACAATGGTCAGCAGCAGCAGCAGCAGCAGGCTGTTTGTCTGTCTGCGTGGCAGCTTGGAGCAAATGGTGACAGCAGCAGCGCGACACAGTTTGGCTGCTTGCCTCACTGATGATTAGCAGCAGGATGCGGTGTTTTGGCAGTGGGTGTGGCATGCAGTCGCCCTTATGCTTTCCTGTGCCAGTGGAGTGGCGACTGTAACTGTGTGTCTTATTCACGTGGCAGCGAATCACACACTACATTATGTAGCACGTGATTTCGTGTCACTGTGTGTAATGCTGTCAGGCGTTAGGTGGTGTCACAGACAGTGTTATGTCTGCTGGCCTGCCAGCCTGCCCCCTTCATAGGCTGCGCGTGCTCTCAGCCTCTTCGGTGGTGTATTTTTCGGGCCCATGTGGTGCCGCCAGCTTGGTCGATGCTTGATAGATTCAGTCGCAGTTCACAGTCATCACCCCCGCGCAAATGGCACCTTGTTTGGTTTGGGTTTGTTGGCCCTTGGCTGGTCTCTCTTAGGAAGGCCTACACTGTCAGTGGCTCTTGTTTTGGCTGGTTGACAGTACTCCAACACGTTTCTGGGCAGTGCTTATGCTTTCGTGTACGGCTGGAGTTATGGTATGCTGTGTTACGTTGTTCTGGTGACCAGACCAGATACATACAGCACATGCTATTTGCGTGCGTGCGTAGGCTGGTACCCTGAGTGCTGCATGTCTGTGACTTTTGGCTAATTGTATGTCAGCGCGCCCTGGCTTGCTGTCTTTTCCTCAGGTTTTGTGAGGGATACTGAGTTTTTTCTGGCAGCTTGCTTGTTTGCTTGTCGCATGGTCACAGGCTTCCCTTGGGGAGGGGGGAGAGTAGTGGCGTGCCACATGTGAAGCTATATGTTCAGCCTGTGACATGCAACCGCTGTGTGCAGAGCTAGAGCATCCATTATCTATCCCTCTGATACAGCAGTCTATGTGCAAGGCATTGTGGACTAATGGCATTGACAATGTTTGCAGATCTGTGAGTGTGGCATGGGACCCACAAAGAATCAGGTTGCCGGCACTGCAGTTGCTTACAAATCACCTATTGTGTGATTCTGTGCTTGAAGTGTGCTTTGCGAGTTGAGTTCAGAGAGCAAAGACTGTAACTGTGTGTCTTATTCACGTGGCAGCGAATCTCACACTACACGTACTGCATGCAACATGCGCCGCCCAGCATCCTGCCATTGCAGAGCAGGGCCTTGAACTGCGAGCAAGTTGTCTTGGCCACTGGCCCAATGGTTGGGCCTCGTTCAAAACGCAGCTGTTGGCTGTATACTGCTGTTGTGACCATGGTTGGTGGAAGCCTGTCAAAACGACTTCAATCTCACATCCATTGCAGTGAGATCCACGGGTTGTGATTGCCTCAGCCTGAGGCATGGCATGCTAGTCGCCATGCACAAGCCGTTGGCAACTTGCTTGAAGCAGCTGGCACCACCTTACAAGAAGTACTACAGTGTATCAGGCACCATAAGGTTACATGTAATATGGATGTCCTGTACATAGCTCAGCTATCAGTGATCAGTGATCAGCTCAGCGTCATGACGTGCGGCTGACAGCTGTTGATGCGGTTGACAGCTGCTGATGCAGCTGGACAGAATCTGGAGCGTGTATGCTGCAAGCCTTAAAGGCAGCGCTGCCGCAGCGGCACATCTGATGGTGCAATTCCACTGCTGAACTCCATCCAGCCACGAACCCATGCCGATATGATCTGACGCTGCGGCAATTCAACTCTGATCGGATCAGCTGCAGTCACTGCTGCGGCATCTGCAGCATCTGGTCTTGGCAATTGATTCCATTGACTGGGACAGAGCTGCAACTCACCAGGACATAGCTGTCTGCATAGAGTGCTGCGAATGGCAGCAGACACACACGCTTGTATGCAGCGCTGCAGAACCGTAAGTCCCTTTGCGTCATCTGCGCTCAAACTTGTAGTACTAGTGCAATAATGCCGTAGACGCTGCGGCAGCTGCGCCCTGACGCTCTCAACATTAACCATATATACAACGCAAACCCAAAAACACTCCTCACGGCGCAGGCATTATGCAGACTGGATAATGCAGCCTCAGGCTGCGCAAGCCTCAAATAACCTGAACAGCATGTACAAGCGTCCTACGTACACAGGCATGTGACAGCTTTGACAGCAACGTAACTTGCAGTTGCAGCAAGGCTTGCATTTGCACACACATAAACACTGGCAACACTCAATGCTGAGCTGATAGTAGGTGGTCAGGCGCATATAAATACAAAATAACGGCACATATGCATTGCCTAACACTTAGCTGCGAGTGCTGCATGCAACTTGCAGCAAATGAATCATTCGCTCATGGCAAGACTAGGTGCAAGTGAACTAAGCTTCAACCCAGCATTTTCACATCATTGACCACCATCGGGACACATCAAGCCATAACTGACTCGCTGAGCGGCTGATCATTGCAAGCCCTATTGCACTACACTTGAAATGCAGCTGGAAACATCACAGCCCCACGTGGCATCACAGTCACACCTCTGTAGTGCTGTCTTGCAGCAACGTCTCTTTGCCAACTAGTGACACCTAGCAACCCTACTAGGGCCTGAGGCTGCCCGGCATGGGCATGGCATGCGGGCAACCCTAGGCTGCCCGGCATGGGCATGGCATGCGGGCAACCCTAGGCTGCCCGGCATGGCATGGGCATACGGGCAACACACATTCTGACTGGCCGATGCACACTGGGCACCGCTGGTGACAACAATCATCCGATGAGTAATCATGTCACCAATCAAGCCATCACCAGTGACGGCACAGTTGTACAGTGCAGACAGCACTGTACCTGCCAGGCCTTGGCACGCAACCGCATTCGGGTGGTGAATTACAGCCTGCAGTGCCAAGGCCATACACGGCTTCAGTGTGGCCTGCAGCAGTGCAGCGCACTTGATCCGGCATGAAATGCTGTCCAATACTGCCAGCACGTCATGTACTGGATCCACCGTGGCTGAGCCAGCTAACGAGTAGAATTGCGCGATGTGTTGTTCAAGTGCCTCAGGCAGGGTGCAAAAACGTGACGCGTAAAATGCCGGAAATACAAGGCACCCGCCAGCCTGCATGCATCATGCCGTGCGGCACGTCTGCCGCAAAGCAGAGCAGTCAACAACGTCAATTCACCCAAGGCTTGAGAAGGCACCACGCACACAAAATGTGTAGCAGCAGAACAAAAGCCTGGCAGGCTGTGCCTCAACAGCATAATCCAGGGCATCATGAGAGGCCTGCGAGCACCACAGTCTGCTGTAGTGCCCTCACACGCCAGGTGCACATCTCAGCTCTATTATTCTGCACAAGAGAGATGCACAACAACCTGCACAAGAGAGATGCAAAGACGTTATTACGTACGTGTCGTACACTTGGTGCGCTGACAACACATTAGCTGATGACGCAACAACACACTCTTAGAACTCCTGCCGTACGCCCATAATACGAATCCCTTGTCCTCAATACTATTGATGCCATAGTATGGCATACTCCTGCCGGGCCAATACCCCGGTTGATGCCGCATGAACTTTAAGCATATACTTCAAGCCTAAACGTCAAGCATAAACTTCAGGCTTGAAGCAGGCAACTGACCAGCACCACCGTTGCGCATAAAGCATAGCAACCAATAGCATGCAATCAATGGCACCCGGCTCAGCCCCTGCCCAAATCCGTCAACTTGACGTCCTCAGGATTCAAGCGCGAGGAGGGCGCCAGCACCTGCTTGCCAACAATTGCCTTCACAGCTTCCACCTCTTGCTCGCTGACTCCGCGCCGCGTGGCCCACTCCGTGAGCCCAAGGCTGCTGTCTGACGCCCTCACTTCAGGTGTGGCACTGTTTAATCCGGCATCATCGCCAGCACCAGCCGAGTCGTTGCCAGCATCACTGGCAGCACCATCACCAGCAGTGCCAGTGCCACCGCCATCGCTGGAGTCATCATCTAGCAAAGCCCGACCGGTACCACTCCTGCTGCTGCTCTCTGCGGTGCTGCCATGCATCAACTCTATTGGCGGCGGCAGCTGCAGCATCTTGCCCCCTGCCTTGCGGTGCCCGCTGTCAACCCCACTGGCACTGCTGGCCTGCTGCGGCCCCACCACCTGGTCAATGGTCAACTGTGGGGTGGCCTGAGCTCTGCTGATGAAGCCGCCGCCTACGATTGCTTGAACGTACTGCACGTCTGACTCAGGGGCCTGGCGGGCCCAGGTGGCGAGCCCCTCGGCTTGGCTGGATGTCAGGTTATCGCGCTGCTGCAATGACCTGCAAGATGTGGAGCTGGCATGCTGACCTGCTGCTGCTGCTGCTACAACCTGGTTTGGCTCTGGCTGCTGCTGCTGCTGCTGCACTGTTGCTGTCTGCAGCATGCGTCGGCCCCACGCTGTCAAGCCCTGCAGCTGCTCACGCAGCAGCCTCCTCCTTGCTCCAGCTGCAGTGCAGAGGCTATCTGTGAACAAGTCGCAGAGCCTCACTGACTGTGCATCGCTGCTATCGCTGATGGATGGGTTGCGCCTGCCTGTGAGCTCCTGCAGTGCTGGCGCCACAGTGGGGTTGCTGCGCATGTAGGCTGACAGGCCAGTGTCTGCGGAGCGGCTGGAGCCTGTGCTGGAAGTTGACGCAGTGGCGGTTAGGTGCCTGCTGCTGCCAGCTGCATCATCGGCTGAGGTGGTGGTGGTGGTGCTGCTGCTGCTGCTGCTGCTGATGGAGCTGGCAGAAGTGCTGCCGCTGCTGCTAGTGCTGCTGCTGCTGCTGCTGTGCAGCTTCCTGCCAGCTGGCTCAGGTGGGAAGAGGTCACTCAGCTTGATGTTCACCTGCGGAGCAGTCACAAACCAGGACGCCGGCCAATGCGTTACTTTGTGCGTGAAACCAGTGTGGTGAATACCCTGCGACTCATGGACTGCTGTGCAGCTATAGCTGTGCCCATCACGACGATGCTTGCGCACAGCTGTACAACTACTCAAATCTGCTGTGTATGCTTGCGTCTTCCATGGTGGACGCTGTGACCTGGCACTCATATAGGAATGGCAGCAGCCGTGCTGCAGCACAGCTGCGTCAAGCCAACAGCCACACTCACCACAACAGGTGGCAGGCCCCTATCATCTGGCCTGTTGTCCCCAGTGCTGTTGCTGCCACTGCTCCTGTTGTGTGGCGGGACAGGCGGAAGTGCCACCCTCACACCTCCACCATCAGCAGAGACATCGATGTTGGCCAGCAGCTCCTGAAGAGTGATATCACGTGCTGCAGGAGGCAGCCCTGGTGGCTGTAACAAGCGGCGTGATGTGCTCAGGTTGTGGCCCAAGCCCAGGCCCTTGCTTGGGACAGTGGCAGCTGCTGTGCTGACGCCGAGCTTTGTTGCAGCTGCCAATATCACAGCAGCTTGCTCGGCCTTTGCTGGGCTGCGACCGTCATTAGAAGTGTGATGCAGGGCAGCGGAACCTCGCAACGGTATCAGCAAGCCACGAGCAGGCGCCCACAGCAGGGGGCATGACAGCAGAAGTAGGATCGTCTGCACGCGCTGCAAGCCTCTGGGTGTTGAAGCACGACCCATGTGCTAGTATAATAGCTGGAAACTCAATCTGTAGCACTCAACCTTCCATGCTGCGTATGCATGCATGTGGACGCAGCATGAAATTCACGCAGGAGAGAAAGTATCCAATGAAAGAAGAGTGGATAGGGTAGGAAGTTGTTGATCGCACAGATAACCATCTTATCGGTAATTGCACCTACCACACTTTCGCATATGCAACACTCAGAACATGCGCGTGCACCCGCTCCGGCGATAGTTGTCGGAGCAGGTTGTAAACCCAAAGGCCGCTCACAACACGCAGTAGATTTTCAGCCATTGTCCCTCTATCTATTTTCAGCCATTGTCCCTTAGGCTTTCAGTTTTAGTTGGTTCGTTAATAGGAATGAGATCAACGGTAGTATTCAGGTGCCGTGGAAGAGCATGCCAGCATACATGCCAGGCTGGCATTGCGCAGATGTCCTGATACAACCACTGTGCATGATGCAGCTGCATGCAGCTTATTCAGCATGTCAACAGCTTTTTGTATTACACAGCTTTCAACTTAAGCAAGGCGGGATGGTCAGCACCAGTACAATGCACGATTGCAGGACCAACTGCAGCTCAGCAGGCTGCTACGTAGCAGCTGGTATACCAGCCTGGCCATGTCGTGGCAGTTTGGCTCACTGTGTACGGGCAGTGCAATGGAAGTGCCAACTGGTCACTACTGACAACCCTGCTGGTAGATCACTTACTAAACTGCGATCTGTGTTGGATCATTGTACGGCCTGGTATGCTATCAGCAAGTATGACTGACAGCTGCTGCAGTGAACACCATGGTGGAAGCCCCAGCAGTAGCAGGAGGCATAGACGCATGGATGCCGTGACGAAGTCCAGACATTATAACGGGTGAGTATGTGAATCCGACATGCACGCCAAAGAGCGGGCCTGGTATGTCTGTTGAACTTCACCCCAGAACCCCCAGACCAAGGTTCTGGCCACACATTTACTGTGCTGTGGAGGTGTGCAACAAAGCATGTATCTTAAACCAATATCTGTAGCTATTATATTGGTTTTGCAGGATTTTGTTATGAAGGGGACGCCGCTGTGACCCAGATCATTTTCACAATGCATGCATGTGCAATTGAACGCAGAGCGACTGGTATCTTATGCTTCACTGTGTTACGAGCACCGTCAATCGCCGGCTGCAACCTGCTCGGCCGTGGCGGTGTACGCAGCTGGCGATGTCGGTATCCACGCAAAAGAGCCCTAGCCGCTGCAGCAGGCAATTCTCTGCCCGGAGAGGTGATCAGGGCTCATGTTTCGACGTTACTGGCCACCACAATTGCGTTCAACGCTTTGCTGTCGCCTTTGGCGTTAGCTGGGCCGCTTGATCCGGGGAGTATCAGCAACGTCAGCAGCAGCATAACTTCCACCGCATCAGCAGCAGTACTGCAGTCACCTGCATCGCAGGTAGGAAGCCGTCTTGGGTTGCTGGTTGCAGATGCAGCAGAAGAAGCAACAAACGAGGCAGCAGCGGAGTCACAGTCCCAGCCACAGCAACCACAGCAGCAGCAACAGCAGCAACCTCAGCAGCAGCAGCAGTGGTGGCAGGCAGATGAGAGCAACTGGCTGGAGCTTACTAGTCCAACAGAGCTGCTGTCATTCATCAACGCAGTGCAGCCACCCCCTGCATGGCCTGCACTGGCAGACAGCCCAGCACCTAAGTTGAAGCTAATAGAATTTTATGCCAGGTGGTGTGGCGCATGTGCAGCAGCAGCGTCAGGCATGGCAGCAGCAGCGGGTGACCCGCAGCTGCAGGCGTCAGCCACCTTTGCCCGTGTGAATGTTGACCGAGTCAAACCCCTGATGAAGCAGCTGGGCATCTCCAGGTGCGTGTGTTGGGGCATTGGATTTGCCAACTGCTGCTCCTGCTGGCTGCAAGCAAAATGTCTTGGCACACATGCAACAGCTCAGGCTGGCTGCAAGCAAAATGTCTTGGCACACATGCAACAGTTTGAAAAGCAATAGCAAAATGTCTTGGCACACATGCAACAGTTTGAAAAGCAATAGCGAAATGTCTTGGCACACATGCAACAGTTTGAAAAGCAATAGCGAAATGTCTTGGCACACATGCAACAGTTTGAAAAGCAATAGCGAAATGTCTTGGCACACATGCAGCAGTTTGAAAAGCAATAGCGAAATGTCTTGGCACACATGCAACAGCTCAGGCTGGCTGCAAGCGAAATGTCTTGGCACACAGGCAACAGCTCAGGCGCTCAAGATCCTGGCAATGCATGGCTGGCCAACACGGCAAGGGCTCTGGCGAGACAACCGCAAACTGTTTAGAGTAGTGTGCTACATGTGCGCAAGCATGAGCATGGTGGTGTACCATTGCAGTGCAACCACATCAGTACTAAACCGTGCAGCGTTGGGGTTACAACAGCATGATCTCCTTGTACACAAGTCACCCTGCAGTGCTCATTGTGTGTGCATGTACCGTGCTCTGCCACCCGCTTATATCACCCACAGTTGCTTGATTGCCCTGCCATACCACGTCACCTGGCAAACTCCGCACACTCAGCTCATTGTCATTGCCACTTGTGACCTGCAGGATCCCCACAGTGATGCTGCTTGCACCGGATGGCCGCATTCTGGACACCTTCAGGGCCTCAGGTGATGCAGCTAGGGACGCAATTCTCACGCACACACAGGCACTGGCCCGAGCCAGGGCAGAAGGGCAGCCGCCAGCAGCAGCAGCACCAGCAGAGCCCAGCCAGCTACTGCCACCTACACCAGACAAGCAGGGAGAGGAGGAGGTGCCTCTGGACGCCAGCAACGGCAGCAGTAGCATCAGTGCTGCTACAGCTGCAGGCGACAGTGGCAGCAGTAGCAGTGGCAGTGCAGCAAAGGAAGCATGTGGGCTGACACCTGAGCCGGCCTGCGGGCCGCAACCACCAGGCATTGCTGCAGAAGCAGCTCCTGCAGGAGTGGACCCTAGCGCTAGCAGTACCAAGGATGCTGCAGCTGCTGCGCTGCAGCAGGCGAAGCAGCAGTTTCTGGCGCAGTATGGTGCTGGCTACGGCTATGGTGGCTGGCTTGATGCGCATTATGAGCAGGAGGTGGGCGAAAGGCTGGGCAGGGGCCACCACTATATGGACTACACAGGTACGCAGGCAGGGAATGGATATATGCCTGTGGTGCTTGCGTGCCTAGGTGCTTGGCAGGTGGTGCCAGCTGCACAGGCACTGCTGGTGCTTGGTAGTGTGACTGCCATCTGCCTCTGTGATGACACACGTACTTGCAAGGGCCACCACCACATGGACTACACAGGTACACCTGGCCTGTGGTGACAAACATAATATGAACTGCTGGCGTATGATACCATTCAGCTTGTGTTGGTCTGTGGTGTGTGTGGCAATCGCGCATGAGCGCGTATCTTGGACGTATGCCTGTGGTGCTTGCATGCCTAGGTGCTTGGCAGGTGGTGCCAGCTGCACAGGCACTACTGGTCCTTTGTAGCGTGACTGCCGTCTGCCTGTGATGACACATGTACTTGCAAGGGCCACCACCACATGGACTACACAGGTACGCGCTGCCCTGTGGTGACAATCATAGTATGAATTGCTGGCGGTATGATACTGTTCAACATGTTAGCATGTGTTGGTGCTGGTTGTTCTGTTGGGTGTGCGGCAATTGCGTATAAGCGTACCTCGCCCAGTGTGCAACCTGGCTACCACCTGGTCCACGTGCATGCTTGGCTTACGAGCGCGCCTGCACACCTGCCTGCTTTGCTGCTGCTGCTGCTGCTGCCAGGTGCTGCGCTGTACCCCTCCTCCCTGCTGCAGTCAGTCTACGCTGACCTGCTGGCCAAAACATATGGCAACCCACACTCAGCAGCAGCAGCAAGCACCTCGCCGGAGGCCCTCAGCAGCGGTGCCGGTGGTGGCGCCAGCAGCAGCAGCAGTGGCTCGCGTGTGGGGCCTGCTGCTGCGTCAGAGGCTGTGATGACGCAGGCGGCACTAGCTGTGCTGTCACACCTCAACGCAGACCCCGCAGAGTATCAAGTGGTCTTCACTAGGTGGGGTGTGGTGCAGGGCCTGGAGCCTTGACAGTATGGCCAGTTCTGTGAAGTATGCCTGCTGTTGTTGCGGAGTGACCTTGTTGACTGCTAAACTTCTCCACGGTGTGATGCCTGTGTGGGTGGCTAGTCAGTTGCTGGTGGGGCGTGCTGGAGCCTTGACTGTATGGCCAGTCCTGTGTAGTATGCCTGCTGTTGTTGCAGAGTGCACTGTGTTGACTGCTAGACTGCTTCACGGTGTGACGCGCGTGTGGGTGCCTAGTGTCAGTTGCAGTCATCACATTTGACAACTGCGCCTGCTTGCGCATCACGGCTGCCATCCCTGCTGCTGTTGCTGCTGGTGCTGCTGCTGCTGCTGCAGATCTGCCACTGAAGCGCTTAAGTTGGTTGGGGAGCTGTTCCCATGGTCAGCAGGCGATAGCATTGCCAACAGCAGCAGCAGCAGCAGCACCCCAGCTGCACAACCTGAGGCGTACCTGCTCAGCACACAGCAACAGCAAGAGGGCTTGCCAGCAGGCCCTGGCAGCAGCAGCAGCAGCAGCGGTGGCAGCAGGTTCATCTACACACGCTCCAATCACAACAGCGTGCTAGGCATTGGTGCTTATGCTGCTGCTGCTGGTGCACAGCTGGTACCCCTGACAGATCAGCAGATGGATGACTGGATGACAGCAGCAGCAGCACCACAGCAGCAGCAGCAGCAATTTGATGACAGCAGTGGCCAGCAGCACAGTAGGTGGCAGCTGCCGTGGCAAGCAAAGCAGCAGGAACTGCAGCAGCAGCCAGCAGCAGCTCAAAGTGACCAGCAGCAGCTTGCTGCTGGTGCTCAGGGTGTGGCCGACCAACAGCAGCAGCAGCAGCAGGGTGCGCCGCGTTACCACTTGATAGCCTACCCTGCCCAGGACAACTATGCTGGCGTAGTGTACCCACTGGACTACATCAACAAGGTGCGCAGAGCAGTTGCCCATCATATTTGAAGACGTTCTCTGCTCTGCCCAATCGTCCGACCCCCACCAGCTGTTGGAGAGTGCTTTTGCATTTCATCGTGTTGATCCAATTCACCTTTTCTGCAGTCACAAGGTGCACCCTACTCAAGCTGCTGCCTGCCTGTGCTCCTTGCTCTGCTGCCAACTGACCTACAGGCGCATGCCGCCTCCAACGCCAGTGAGCGCTACTTGGTGCTGCTTGATGCAGCCGCGTTCCTGCCCAGCCACCCCCTGGACTTGACGCGGCACCCTGCTGACTTTGTGGCGGCATCCTTCTACAAGATGTTTGGCTACCCGACAGGCCTGGGAGCGCTGGTGCTGCGCACTGAGCTGGTGCCACAGCTGCGCAAGGTGCACGGTTGATGTTGGTGTGGGTGTTGTGACACATGTGGCGCGTGGGCGAAACGCTCTGCTCTTAGCACAGGCTTCTGCGGAGTGGTGGTGTATGACAAGTGTTCGTGTTGTTGCTGTTGTTCAGCTCATCAGCGCATTATCGCGTGCTTTTCATGTCTGTCCACCTATGCACTGCTAGTTGGGTGCATAGCAACGCAAGGATCCCCTGGCTGTAGCTCACCTCAGCACACCTGTGTGTGGCAATTTTGTACAATGCTTTGGCGCTGGAGCCACCTGTGCTTGCTGTCGCCCTCTGTGGCCCCCTGCAGGTGTACTTTGGTGGCGGCAGTGTGGCGCTGGCCACGCCTGAGGGCTGCTGGCATGTGGCCAAGTGCGACCCTGGAGCAGCACTGACTGACGGCACGCCCAACTTCCTTGGCGCTGCTGCACTCAGCCTGGCCTATGACAGCTGGGACAGCAGGGGAGGCGCACAGGTGAGACAGTAAGATGGCAGCAGCAGCAGCAAAGAGCAACCGATGCCTGCTTGGAAGCTTTCGGCAGCAGCATTCGGTTTTGCAGTGGTGATAATCCCTGCCTACGTGGTGACAAGGTGAATGCACTGTTCGCTTCCTGTTGCTGACTGCTTGCAGGCTGTTGAAGCGCACACGCAAGCTCTCAGCGCTTGGCTGTACAGCCAGCTGTCGAACCTCAAACATTCAAATGGCACGCCTCTGCTGCAGCTGTATGGCAAACATGCCCAGCAGCAGCAGCAGCAGCAGGGGGCTGGCCAGCTGGTGCAGGGGTCCATCTTCAACTTCACGGTGCTGCAGCCTGATGGCTCCCCTGTCAGCTACAGCAGGGTGGAGGGGGAGGCTGCTGCTGCTGCCATTGACCTGCGCAGCGGCTGCGTGTGCAACCCAGGTGGGGTGTGCAGCGTGCGTTGCCTGACTTGGATCCGCTGCCGTGCACTGTGCAGATGTTTGCAGCAGCATTTTGAGCCGCAGTCCCCTTACAACAGCTGCGCATCTGTAACCATTCCTATGGTTACCCAGCACTGCTACGCGCACCCAGGCAGACCATGCTTGGGATAATGCGCGTCCCTCAAATGTTTTCGGTCACCAGCAGTGATGTGTTGTCTGGTGTTCCTGCAGGAGCCTGTTATGACGCGCTGGGGCTGTCAGCTGAGGAAGTGCAGAGCCTGGCAGGACTCAAGGAGGGCTGCGGAGATGACATGGACTTCATCACAGTGCAGCGGCCAACACCTTCCACAGCCAATGGCCTTGGCACGCCTTCTGCTGCTGCCACTGCTCCAGTGTTTGGCAGCATTGCTGGAGGAAACAGCACCACCAGTGCAGATGCTGGCGGCAATGGTGGTGCTGCTGCAGGAGGGCAGCAGCAGCAGTTGGTGGGGGTGCAGGTCCCGCTGGGGAGTGTGCGGGCTTCCCTGGGCTGGGCATCAACGTTTGAGGACGCATACGCGTTGGTGGAGTTCCTGAAGGGCTATCTGGGGTGAGGGGTGAGGGGTGAGGGTGTTGCTGATGGCACTTGAGACGGTGGATGCATCATGCTGTATAATTTGGTTGTGCATTGTACGGCAGAAACAGGCAGGCAGGGGTTAGGGGGTAGTGCAACAGATCATGTAGTCAGCGGTGCGTATCAGGCTTTCAGGGGCCTGCGAGCGCACGCGCCCCAGGAGCAAACATGACGTTGACTTGACATGTCACTGCAGCACAGCAGAATCATCGATTGCAGGGTAGCATTGTGCAGCATGCCTCACTTGATCTTCGTCGTTTAGGCACAGTTTGTTTAGGTAGTCTTGCGCTGTCGTTAGGCAAAACTTGGCATTTGATGCTTGTGCATATTGATTGTTGGCAGCATTCCCTCTGAACAAGCGCATATACTCTTTTGCACAACCAGGTGGCTGTGTCAATGCTGAACAGACACTGCGATTGGCAGAGCATATGCAGAGAGTAAAAAGCTGCTATGAGGCAACGATCCATACAGCAGATGAACGCATGATGCATCATCATATGGTGATGCTTGTTGATTTCCAGCAGTCATGACAGCAGTGATCACTGCACTGCATTATCTCATGAGTAGGCGTCGCCAATTCCCAAGGTTTTCACGCCCTACTGAGGTTTGTGAACTGTGGTCTTTCCGGGCGTGCAGCGGGTTGCCTGCTCAGCAAATGACTACTGCGGCTCTCATAAGGGTGTGGCAGCGTTTGCCTCGTTCAACATGCATGCAACTGCGCAGTTGTTGCAGACGCTGCGCTTGGAGCAACAGAGAAGGTGCAAGCATTTTTATGTGCAAGCAGCCTGTGTGCGCCATGCAAGAAGTATGATATGCCCTCGTCGTAATCATGCTGCATTACTATGCATTGCTTCACAGCAGGCTTGCAACAAGCTTGCAACAAGGTTGCAGCTACAGTCACACTGTGGTTGCAAGCCACTTGTAACCAGCGAGTTGTTGCCTGCACGATATTTGAAAACAGCTAACAAGCTGTTCTTTGGCGTTTGCTTGTCACTACTACTCCTAAACGCGCTCTAAACATCAGGCAGAACCGCGGTGACAGTGTCTGACGTGGAGACGATCAACAGCATACCGGCACGCTGTGTGCACTGTCACTCATTGTGCAAAGTCCGCTCTCACTCCTAGCAGTTTCCAAGACTCCACAGCGTTTGTGTCCCACAGGCTCGGCAGCTATCCGTCAAGCGCTCTAAGCTCACCCTCTGCTGAATTACATACATTGATAAGATGGGTGCAACATCTTTGATGAACCGCACTGGTTCTCGGATCACCACAGGTGCGTAACAGGGCTGGCGCGATTGCTGGTCTAGTCAGCCAACTCCCGCTAGTAAATTAGCAGCAGGGGCAGAGCCATTGGACCTGATTCATGCTTTGATGATCCTCACAAGTTCTAATCAAGCTTGGTACACCCCTCGCTGCCCTGATCTCGCAGATCGCACCCGCCAGGCAGTGCGTCCTTTCCAGGCAAGCAGCAGGCGCCCGCAGCTCATTGCCCAGTCTTCAACCTCCTCCAGCATGTCCGTGCAGCCATATGACCACCTGTCTCTGCTGAAGCAGCTGCTGAGTAGCGCTGTTGACCGCATGTTGGGCAGCAGCACTGGAGGCACTCCAGCAGCAGACATCGGGAGGCCATGTCCTGTGTCATACGTGGAGCATAAAAGCATGAACTTCACGCCCATGCCGGCAGCAGCTCGCCTCGCGTTCGCTGCCCTTGAGCACGACGATGAGCTGGAACAGCAGGCAGCACTGGGTGCGCTGTGCCTTGTGACTTACAGCGATGATGATGAGGACAGCAGCAGCGTGCTATCTCCTTCAAGCAAAAGCAGCGCCAGCAACTCAGCTGCAGCTGCACGGGCAGTGCGCGCTTTTGCAGCGCTGAGTGCCTTGCAGGACGGCGGGGCAGTCAGCAGTGAAGACGCTGACTTGGCAGGGGGTGTGATGGACACTCTGTGCATTGTCACATATGATGACGAGGACGAGCAGTGAAGAAAGTTGTGTGCATATAGATAGGCATTTGACACTCTGTGTGTGTTTTCGGGAAGTGAGGAGTCGCTTAGTGGGGAAGAGCGCGGCAGTGCACTGCACGTGCACGACACAAGCCAGCGGGCAACGCATACGCTGCTGTGGCGTGTTGGCAACAGCCTGATATGGCAGCTGCTTGCAAGTGCATGTGATCATCGGGTATTTGCATCAGACATCAGAAGAGAGAAGACTGTACCTTGCTGACCGCGACTGCATGCACCAGGTCATGCTATTTTGTGAGGAGCTTTTACACAGGTATACAATGCAAGTGTGACACGTACGCTTTGCTGATTCCCAGGTGCTTGATGGCTGCTTGAAGCGTGTATACTAAAGCATGTGTACGTCTACTTTTGTTTGTGTGATCAGCAAGTGGCTTGTTTTGTTCCAGCTGCCAGCTTGTGTCTGTCCAACCGGGTGTTGATGCTGCCGCAAGCAGCACATCCTCTGGCCAGCGGTGCTTTGTGTACCAGTTTTCAGCCTGCTGGGGTTGGCAAAGGGGAGATATTTAAGAGTTGTGTTGAGATGTTGTCTGGTGCTGTTGCTGATGGCGTCTAGTGGACTTCTTCTACGCCCCTGCGTGCTGTGCTATCTGCTGCCACGCTGGCAAGCAGCTACAGCATGCTGCCCTACGCGGCAGACGGCTGCCATTTATTGGGTTTACCAGTTTTCGCACGCACCTTGGAGTTGTGTTTGTGGTGGACACAGGATTACTTTCAGATCAGTGGACATTCGCCAGTTTGCAAGCGTGCACAAGCTGGCATGGACAGTTGTTGTATGTGCAATGCGTGCTGCACTGTTGGTGCTGTGTGGATAAGATGTGAGCATGTTTGCGGCGCCTGCAGTGATAATTTTACAAGAGAAGATGCTGAGAGAGGCATTGTCATGCAGATGGCGCTGTTGTCGACCAGAGTTGATTGCGATCATTGCTGCTGCAGTTGATGCATGATGGTCAGGCAGCGCTACTTGTGTGGGCGGCGGTATCAGTGTGGTATATGGTGTATCTGTGTGCTTCAGTCTGCAAGGTGGTAGCTGCGCACAGATGTCGTGGGTATTCCAAGTGCTTCCTCTTGGGTGGTTCCCTGGGTAAACATTGGAAGCCTCTGCTATCAAGTGCTGCCATGGGCGGTGTGTATTATGTGAGTGTAGGGGTACCACTTTGACAAATCTACAGTCGTAATGATGGACTTCCCTGTGGGTGACGTGAACAGCAAATGGTCGTGTCTGTCACCAGCGAGGATTCTTAGCAGCATTCGAAGCATTTGAACTGTGTGGTAGGGTTCTGCCCTGTCTTTCGATCGAACAGTACAAAATATAAACGGCAGGTATATGATAAGGCATCGATTCGAACCGTTCTTGAGCGCTGGCACAACAGATCGATCGCAGCAGCCGCAACTGAAGTACCTGCCCCAGCATTGCAGTGCAGAACGGACAGCTTGCAACGTTCCGCGGCATGGATTGTTTCTAAATCACTTGAGCGTTAGCGTATCAGTCAGGGTTGATATCTGCATATAGCACAGTTGCCAGCAGGTGCAGCAGCAGCAACCATGGCAGAGCAGCAGCAAGTCACCATCCCAGTCATCACCAGCAAGGAGGACATGCGGGCGTTTTCACGGCAGCAGAAGCTTGCTGGCAAGAAAGTAGCGTTTGTGCCAACGATGGTGCGGCGATTGTGGCGCAAGAGTCATTCGGCACCTCCTGCCTCAGTGCAAGCTGACTCCGCTGCTGCAACTTGCACTGCAGGGCTACCTGCATGAGGGTCACTTATCGCTAATCGAGGCAGCAAAGTAAGCAGAAGCATAAGATTCAGCTGACCAAACACCTGCAGCCATCGTGCGTGCAACATCCATGTTCTATTGCGGTGACATACAGTAGCGCAGCCAAGGCGCAGTGGCTATAGCTAAATGTGTGTATGGCTGCCGACTGCACAGGTCGCACGCAGACGTAGTGGTGGCCTCCATCTATGTCAACCCAACGCAGTTTAGCGCCAATGAGGACTTTGACGTATACCCTAGGAACCCGGTGAGCCAGCAATGGTGGAGTTACTAGTAGCGAAAGGTGGTACACAGGCACGGCCGGCCCTGGTATGCACAAGTGCATGGCAAGCAGTGGTGCAGAGCCACCAGGTGATGCGCGCACATCTGTGGAACAACCTTGTGGCCCACAATGATCTGAAGCATCGCTGTCTTGCAGCAGCAATAGCAGCTTCATGCAGAGTGCCAGACATACCTGTCGCAGTATGCTGTGTCAGTTGTACACCGTATACAGTACACTCGCGTTGTTGAGCTGCTGGCCTGTGTGTGTGTGTGCGCCTGCATGTGCTTGCAGGACAATGACCGGCTGCAGCTGCAGGCAGCAGGCTGTGCAGCAGTGTTTGAGCCGGGGGGCAGCCTCTACCACCAAGGTAGCAACCTGCCTCCTGCCACAGTACTGCAGCAGTAGCAGCAGCAGCAGCAGCTCCACAGGGAGTACAGCACACGCTGCTGCAGACAGCACGTTGTAGCTGCCCTGCCTTGCAAGACAGGAGAAGATTGTGCTGCTTAGCACACAATCCTTGCAACGGGCTGTAGCACGCAGCGATGTCAATGGTTGCGTGTTCATGCTGCATGCAGCATGCGCACCGCAACTGGCAGTTGGCGACCAGGACATGCCACCACTGTCCATATGCCAGCAGCCGCAACACCATGATGCGCTCGGCAGGGGTGCGTAGTATTACCACAGGCATCTGGCAACCCACATGCATGCTGCTTCACCGCTGTGCGCTGCAGTGCCTGGCGCTGGTGACAGCTCCAACGTGGTTGGGCGTGAGAGCGGGCACCCTGACTCGCACGAGACCTGGGTGACTGTGGAGCGGCTGCAGCAGGGGCTGTGCGGAGTGTCGCGGCCCCACTTTTTCAGGGGGGTGGCCACGGTGAGCTGCTTGGCTGCGGCTGGTGTATGCATAGCAGCCAGCCAGCTACAATGCATGGAGGTAGGCAGATAAGGTGGGAGCAGCGACATCTTGTTGAGCATGCCTTGCCCAGGCGCTGTCATGGTTGAGCTGACCATTGCTGTCTTGCGCACGCTCTCTCCCAGCTGTCTTCACACCTCTCCTGTGGTTTGTCAATACTGCTGATGTTGCACTTGATCATCAAGCTGCGCTTTCCTGTGCTTGGTTTCACATCTGCAATACTGCTGATGTTGCACTTGATCGTCAAGCTGCGGTTTCCTGTGCTTGGTTTTACATCTGCAATACTGCTGATGTTGCACTTGATCATCAAGCTGCGGTTTCCTGTGCTTGGTTTCACATCTGCAATACTGCTGATGTTGCACTTGATCATCAAGCTGCGGTTTCCTGTGCTTGGTTTTACATCTGCAATACTGCTGATGTTGCACTTGATCATCAAGCTGCGGTTTCCTGTGCTTGGTTTCACATCTGCAATACTGCTGATGTTGCACTTGATCATCAAGCTGGGATATCCTGTGCTTGGTTTTACATCTGCAATACTGCTGATGTTGCACTTAATCATCAAGCTGCGGTTTCCTGTGCTTGGTTTTACATCTGCAATACTGCTGATGTTGCACTTGATCATCAAGCTGCGGTTTCCTGTGCTTGGTTTCACATCTGCAATACTGCTGATGTTGCACTTGATCATCAAGCTGGGATATCCTGTGCTTGTACTCACACCTGCAGGTGGTGACGAAGCTGTTCCACATTGTGGAGCCTGACGTGGCGGTGTTTGGCCAGAAGGACTACCAGCAGTGGCGCCTGGTCAGCCGCATGGTGCGCGACCTGGACTTCCCCGTGCGCATCATCGGCATGCCCATCTGCAGGGAGGCGGACGGACTGGCCATGAGCAGGTGAGGCAGCGCATGGCAGCAGCAGCAGTGAGATGCGCAGCTACTGAGAAAGCGTGTGGAGGCCGCACTTGTTTGCAGGTGGCTGGTGCCCTGCCAGGAAGCAGCAGGGACAGCTGCTAACAGGGCTGTGGCAATTGAGCATGAGGATTGTACGAGCTGGGTGCACTGACGCCATAAGCAAAGCAACACATTGGCAAGTGGTAATCAGGGCTGAGGCTGAGATCATTGTGATGTGATCGTACACAGCTTGCCGCGGGCTTGTCGGCAACCTACACACTGGCTGTGCTGCATGCGTGTACTGCCTGCAGCCGCAACGCACGCCTGTCACCTGAGTCGCGCGCCAACGCGCTGAGCATCAGCCAGGCCCTGCGCTGGGCGCAGCAGGCGGTGCAGCAGCGGGATGTGACTGCCGCTGCTGCTGTTGCTGCTGAGGTGCGGCAGCGCATCACAGCAGCTGGAGGGGAGGTGGACTATGTGCAGGTGAGCGCGGCGCAGAAACGGCCAAGACGCTTGTGTCAAACATGCTGATGACATGTTGCGCTGCTTGGCCTAGCTGCAAGTAGTTTGCTGTCAATATGTGCTTGGCGCAGGTCAAAAAGTCCTAGGGTTGGCACCGGCTGTGCTTCAGGTGCCACTGTGCCTCATGCATCCCAGCGTACTGCCGCAGCTGCAGATCAAAGAATTTAGACACACTCAAAGCTTCCGATGATGTCTGCACCATAACACTGCTGTTCCTGCTGCTCATGCTGCTTGTTGTACTGATGCAGCTGCGTGACGCGGACAACCTGCATGAGGTGGCCGACGCAGCAGTGCAGGCTACGCTGCTGGCTGTTGCGGCCTGGTTCCCTGCCAAGGACAGGGGCACGGTGCGGCTGATCGACAACATGGTACTGGGCCACATGCCTAGCTGAGGCGGTTGGCTGGTTTGTGATGGCGGTGGAAAGGCACGCTATAAGCATGCAGCTGCTTGGCCCACTGCCCCATCCGTAGCTACGGGTGCTAAGCATGGGCCTGCCTGCACATGGTAAAGCATTGCTGCCGCGTACAGCAGCCATACAGTCGTTGTGTTCAGTTGCATATGACTGGCCCAGGAGCATGGATGTCATTGTGTATTGTTCGGCATTTGCTGTGTGATCCAGGCCATATTCTGTTCCGGACCCTAGCTCTGTGCGGGCTGCCAGCTTTGCAAGTGCACGTGTGACAAACAGACGATATGCGCAGTACAAAGTCTGTACTGCACATAATATGCGCAGCTGTCAGACCTCATTGTGCTGAAGACAGCATGTAATCTTGTATCTGCATACGCAGCTGAGACATCAGCTGCTGAGACCTGCAAGGCTGATGTTGCCTGGGCATATGCCCAGGATGCATCCAGTGCCAGCAGCCTGACAGGCAGCCTGACAGAAGCAGAGCCACTGGCTGACTGCTTCTCCACAACAGCAGCAGGTGATACGGAGGCGAGAACCAGTTCTATCCCGTTCAGATCGAGCATGAAGTAGTCACCAGTTCTGCTGCTACAACAGGCGGGTTCATGGTACAGCAACCGTGCCACTGTCAGAGCTGCATACATTGTCAGTGCGGAGTTTGTACGCGTAATGACAGCGTTGTGTCACGAAAGCAGTGTACTACATCCGTGGCTGTGCTACAGGATAGTTATTGTTGCAGTCCAGTTCGTAGCTGGTGGGGCTGTTGAGCCAGCTGGGAAAGCAGTCGCTTGACGCTTCACCGTGGGAGCGTCGCCGGAGTATAGGCGTCTTTACTACAGCTGCAGGGGCTTGATTCGCCGACCAGGTGAATGGCGGGTGATGAAAGGAGATCGGCCATGTTCTGCTGCTTGCTGCTGCTGCTGTCCTGCTGCTTCTGTATGCATGCCGTGCCAGCCATCCTGGAGCCCCAAGCCTCATGATTCCATCTTTATATGTCTCAAGTTTTCCTGGAACGATGCTGCTGGCTGTACACAGTTACCTGCGGCAGCTGCCGGCATGCCCCCACGCAAGGGCAAGCCAGGCCGTGGCACCGGCCCCAGCCTGCACTCTAGGAAGGGCAAACAGCCAGCCGCAAGCAATGAAGCAGCATCAACAGCTGCAGCAGCAGCTGACACTGGCGCAGCAGCAACTGAAGCAGTAGGCTACATGAGTGCACAGGAATCCACCACCAAGCTGCTGAAACGCCTCAGCACGGTACCAGACTATGAGTTGTATGCAGCACTAGCAGCTACCATCCCGGGATCGGTCCTCGAAATGCAGGAAGACGCCAGCAGCAGCAGCAGCAGCGGCGGCGGCAGTGTCATCACTGCCCCAGTGTCTGACCTGGCAGGGTCGCTGGCCAGGGGTCTGCACCTGCTTGAAAATTGGGCACTGGAGCAGGGCCCTGCTGTGCTGGAGGCTATGGTGCTGATGGCTGATGGCCTGACTGCTGCGTTGGGCAAGTTGCACAGTGCCGACAATGCAGCAAAGATGAAGATGGTGCGCATGCTGATGGATGCAGGTGAGGCTGGTCACTTCTGTCCTGGTGCGTTGTACGTTGATGGGAACAGCTGCTGAGCTGCTAAGCAGCCTTTGGCATGTGTCAGGTGCTGCTGTATGTATGGCTAATCAGCACCGACGTACACGGCAGAAGGCAGTTGATATGATCTCACGGCGAGTGCTTCATCAATTGTGGTGCTGCAGGGCTGCTGTCTGGCACTGCAGCTGCAGGGCAGGTGCTGCCTGTCACCATCCAGTACCTGCTGGTGGAGGAGCAGCAGCAGCTGCAGCAGCAAGAGCAGCGAGTAACAGCTGAGCAGCAGCAGCAAGCAGGTAGCAGCCAGTCGGAAGACCAGCAGCAGCAAGGCCCACAGCAGCAGCAGCAGCAGCAGCAGCGGCCGCTTCCTGCAGGTCTTGCTGAGCAGCTGCAGCTGGCAGGGGCACTGCTGCGACTCATCAACTGCGCCTCACTGTGGTGGCCAGGCAAGCTGCTGCTAGGCAACACCTTCAGCGTTGTGGTGGTGCCAGGGTGCCACATGGCTGAGGCAGTACTGGTGTGCAGCGAGAGGCGCAGGGCAAGCAGCAACGCTAGTAGCAGTGGCCAGGATAGCAGCAGCAGCAGCAGTTGGAGTGAGGCAGAGCTAGCAGCGCTGACAACAGCAGAGATGCTGTGCTCGGCGCTGATGATGGAGGATGCACTGCCGCCACGCAACCAGCAGATGCATGCGCTGGCAGCCAGTGGGCAGCTGCAATACCTGCTCATGGTGCTGCTGGCATCAGTTGTGCAGGCGCTGTATGAACAAACTACTTCACCAGCAGCAACCACTGCAGACGCTAGCACAGCAGCAGCAGCAGCAGCCGCCGCCGCCTCAACCTCTTCAACATCAGAGCAGCAAAGCACCACCAGCCCTGATCAGCAGCAGCAGCCGGCAGACCCCCAGCAGCAGCAGCAGCAGCAGCAGCCGCAAGCGTTGTCCAAGTATCATGAGGTGCTGTGGGGGGCACTTGACCTGCCGCAGCTGCCGCGCAGCCCCCAGCAGGCTGCTGCCTGCCGCAGTGCATTTGACGGCTACTCGGCTGCCAACATCGCAACTGATGTGGCACAGGTGTTATATAACACAGTGCTGTATCGCTCAGAGGTTGCTTCACGCACCAGCAGCATGCGAGCTAGCAGGCCGGACGCAGAAGCGCAGCAGCAGCAGCTGCTGCTCGAAGTTGTCCCATCAGTCATGATGGTGCCCCTGCTGTTGACCTGCATTGAGCTGCAGCAGCTGTCGCCCTCGTTCAACACTGTAGAGAACTGCATGAAGCTCATGTGTGCTGTGCACCACATGTGCAGCCACAGCTACCCAGGAGCCAGCGAGCAGGAGGTGCAAGCAGCAGCACTCACCGCAGCAGTAACCGCAGACTTGCTGGTCAAACCGTTCCTGGTGGAGCTGGCGCCAACGCTGCTGCAGGCCATGCAGGCGACGGACAGCAGTGCGGGTAGCAGCAGCAGTGGCGGTGGTGGTGGCGCAGCGGAGGGTGATAGCAGTGGGTCCAACGCTGTTGGCAACGTGGCTGGCATGGAGCTGCTGATGCCTCGTCAGGCACAGCTGTTCATGTACTACCAGGCCCTGCTGTGTGAGGTGCTGCTGGCAGGTGGGTGCAGTTTGAACACCAAAATGTTTTGGTCAACTGGGTACATGTACTGGGAAGTAGAGTTCAGACTGTTGTTGTGTGCTATGTGAGGTGCTGCTGGCAGGTGGGTGCAGGACTAGCGGCAGGACGGAGGGCTGCAAGCGTGTCAAAGCTGAGCCGTGCTGCTATGCTGTGCTACTGTCAGATGCTCTGCAGATTGGAGTTGAGTGGTACAGAGAGGGATGGGCAGAGTAACAGCACTGTATGCACGGCCAGCACTTGCATATCTTGCAAGGAATGTCTGCTCAGCATTCACCACGGTGTTGTCAGATCACTAGCAGCTCCTGGAGACATCCTGCTGTTGTAATGCCGCTGCTGCTGCTGTTTGCTGCTTACAGCTGATATGGACACACTGCGTGCAGCTTTCATGGAGCAGCCTGTCGCCTGTGCGTCTGCAGTAGAGGCAGCTTTCAGAGCCTACGCTGCCACAGCTGCAGTGCAACCAGGAGACACAGCACACAAGTGTGAGATAGCAGACACGATAGGCCACCTGGCGCAGCGCTGCGCGTCTGCCTGCGCCAGCACAGCACATGCAGCAACAGCAGCAACTGCAACAGACAGCCGGCAGGTGTACTCGTTGCTTGTCACGAGCCTCAAAGCAGCTGGCATTGCTGCGATCAACCCAGCATGCCTCTGCCAGCAGTACAACGGCGCGATGTTTGCTGCGGTGGCTGCTGAGTCAGCCATGGCTCTGGGAGATGCACATGCGTATGATGCAGCCGCCACAGCCAGCTTGCCTGACAGCAGCAGTGGTGCGCAGCAGCCGGCAGGTAGTGCGGCCGCAACAGAAGCTGTACAGACAGCTGTGGCGCTCGCAGCGCGCTGCCTAGTGCTGCTTGGGTCGCTGCTGCAGCATGCGTCATCCTGGCCGGTCCCTTGCATGAATGAGGATGACGAGACTGTGAAAGTGGTGCTGGCAATGGCCAGTAGGACTGAGCAGCTGCTGAGGAGGGCTGCTGTCACTACTGGCTGGGTAGCAAGGCACCTGCCTGCAGCACTGCCAGCAGCAGCACTGGAGGCACCTGCGGGTAAGAACGCCGCTGCTGCTGCCGCAAGCGCTGCTGCAGCTGTTGACAGCAGCCGCAGTGATGACTCAGCTGCAGCAGCAGCTGCAGCAGACACAACAGTAGCATCTGCTGAGGCGAGTGGTGCCAGCACCAGTAGCAGCAGGACTCGCAGCAGCATCCTGCAGCAGCTGCAGCAGCAGGCTGGGGAGCTGCAGATGACCCTGGGTCTGGCCATAGAATGGGACAAGCCTTTCAGACCCCTAGATGGCAGCAGACCAGATGTGGACAGCAGCAGCAGCAGCTGGGGCAGCAGGATTGGCCAAGCAGTGCGCACCCTTGGCGACATGTTTGGTGAGAAAGCTGCAGAGGCGGCTTTGGTGGAGGCGAGGGAGCGGGTTTCTGGCTCTGCAGCGCAGCAGATGCTGGCGTTTGGGCTGGCAGTGTGTGGCAGTGTGCCTGCACGCGCCTGCTGCAATAACGCGCTGTGTGCGAATACTGCACGGCTGTGTGAGTCGCACCTAGTGAGCGGCAAGTCGTGCAGGTGTGCTGGCTGCACTGCCGCGTTCTTCTGCTGCAAGGAGTGCCAGCTGGCCAGCTGGAAGCATCACAAGGTGCTGTGCAAAGCGATGCAGCAGCAGAGGCAGGCGGCGCAGTAGCTTAGTGTTCGGCTGCGTGTTTGTCTTGGATGGTGTACTGAGGCCATTATACAGTATGCCGAATGGTTAAGAGTCACCAGCGGGCCTTGCCAAGCAGTGTGCAGTGCATGCTGCATGGCTGGCCGGCAGCTGGTGACCAGCCAGGTCATGACTGCTGTGAACCGTTGTGCAGCTCACTGAGCAGTTGCGGCCTCTGTGGCCAGCTGAACAGAATCTTGTCACTGTATCATGGGGGTCCGACGACTGAGAGTTCCGCTTCACTTTGGTGCTTGGTTGCAGTGGTGATTTCAGGATCTGAGCAACTTCTTCCATTTCAAACAGTGTAACGCTACCGTAGCGTGAGTCATGCTGCGTTGGATGCCTGGCGTGCTGAGCAGCCGCAGGATTGACACCCTGATGCCCGCCGGCGGCGCTGTGGACGTGCAAACTTGTCGAATTCGATGCGTGATGCTGGGGTTGTAGGCCTTATCATACCACCGTGGTACGCAAGTTGCGTCACTCACCCCGGGGGTGCCAACATGTCGGAGTGGATGGTGCGCTTACACCGAAAATAGAGAGAATAATCAGTCTGCTTTCCGCCTCCCCAGTGGGTGAGGCGCGGTTGCCGATGCCGAAAGGTATGGCTTACAAGGATTGATTGTTATTTTATTATGTCGGAGTGGATGGTGCGCCATCATGGCAGGATGATCCTGCCGCTTGGTAGCCCAGCTAGCGTCACGTACAAAACCACTTGATATTTCATTTCTCACAGTCAATGTCATGGTTGACCGCACACTGTGCGACTTGGCATGCGCAACTTGCTGAGCATGAAACTGGCATGGCGTACATGCACCTCCAGTGCTTCAAGCAGTGGCAGTGCCACTTGTACTGGCAGTTGCGCGCATGCATGTGCCTTCCAGTACCGCTACATTCCCTACTGGCAACAGCCTGCTCGTACCAGAGGAGTAGCAGCTGCTACAACCTGCAGGTGCCCCATATCATAGTTACTGCTGCCATGCGTCCTCATCCAGCTCATCCCACTCGTTCTGCATGAAGTCAGTGCTGTCACTCTGCCCATCCCATTCCCTGTACCCCTCGATACCACCTGGCCACGCTTGCTCCACCAGCTCAGGACCGTACCACTCCTCAGGCCAGTCCTCCTCCCCACTGCCATATCCATCGTCAGTCATCTGCAGTGCATTGCTGTCAGCGTCAGCATCATTCCTAACGCCATAGCCAGGCGCCGAGTACCCTTCATACGAAGGATTGAACTCTACAATCTGCTGCAGCTTTGTAGCGTCAAACTCCCCACGCCTGACAAACACCAAGTCAAAGTCAATCTTGATCAGCAGGTCGTAGGGCTTGTCTGCCATTGCTTCCATCACTGCTGCCTCTGCTGCTGCGTCGTTGACCTCCACTGTGATGATGCGCACGTAGGCCTTGCTGAAGTCTGTCGACTGCAGGATGTCAGGCTCACTGCCCTCAGTGTCCAAGCTCCTGCAGCAGCACAACACATTGCAAAGCACGCAACACATTATCATAGCAGGTCAGCAAGCGGATGCACCTGCTGTTCCAAAAGTGAAACTTGCGGCAGGTCAACGCACAGGTTGAGCATGATACCAGGTGGCTGGTCAACGCACAGGTTGAGCATGATACCAGGTGGCTGGTCAACGCACAGGTTGAGCATGATACCAGGTGGCTGGTCAACGCACAGGTTGAGCATGATACCAGGTGGCAGGTCAACGCACAGGTTGAGCATGATACCAGGCGGCAGGTCAACGCACAGGTTGAGCATGATACCAGGTGGCTGGTCCTCTCTTGTGCAGGGTGATATCCTGTTGTGCAAGCCAAGGAGCCTGCATACCTACTGTAAATGATTGACTGCTGCTTCTGAGGCAAAACATGTCTTGTCAAATTTGCTTTCAGCAGGAAACAGCAGTGACTGCTTGGCAAGCACCGGCAGTGCTGTTTTAAAATGCTTTTCAAATTCGCGCACCAGTAGTCCACAACCTTCTGCCCCAGCGGCTCCAGCAAGCTGTGCAGCGGCCAGCAGTTGACATGAATGTCTTCCGGCACCCCGCCAGCCTGGCCGTTACCTTCATTGCTGCCTGGCACCGTCACCTGCTCCTGCCGCCCCTCATATTCAATGCGCTGCAGGTGCTGCTCACTCATGTGCTGCACCAGCCCACTCAGTGGCCCTGCAGGCTTGAACAGCAGCGCTTGCGGCTGTGCTGATGGTGAGATGCATGCATTTATCACGGCTGCGTTCGTCCTGTTGCTGTTGTGTACGATTTCGTTGAAGAGGCCTGGGTGGGCTTCCACCAGCAGGCCGCTCCAGCTCCTGGTGGACTCCAGGAAGAGAGTGTTGCTCAGATCCACCCCGTTGAAGGCTCCAGACCTGCACAAACAAGCAGCCACACAGTTGGCTGGTTGCTGCTGGTGGTGGTTGTGCTGGTGCCAGCATCAGCTCTGCAGCCGCTGCAGCCGCTGCTAGATTTCTGCAGAATGCCTTGCCGGATGCAACCCTGCCCTGGAGTGTACAGCACTGCCCAATTTATGGAACGGTCTGTGTACAGTGGATGCAGGAGTTATCTGCAGCTGGTGACGAAGGTGCATGTGTGCAGTGCCGATGATGTGCTGGACTGCAATACAATGCTCAGAGTCTAAACCTGACACAGCTATTGGTGATGCAGAGTGCCACGTCAGCAGCTGACAGGCGAGGCTTTGGCGTTTGAACATTGTGCTCCAAACGGAACAGCCTGCTGGCGTTCTGGTGCTGATGCTACTGCTGCTGCTGCTGCTGAGGAGTTGCTGCTTCTGCTGCTACTTCTGCTGCTATGCGTCGGCATGACTCACTCGATGAAGAAGCCTCCCTCCTGCATACCCAGCAGCTCATCAATCAGGTCATCCTGGCCACTCTGTGAGAAGTACTTGCCGTGGTAGTGGCTGTAACCAGCTGACGGGGTGATAAACATCTCAAGAGCGGGCAGCTCAGGCAGACCTGGCCCTACGAATATCGGCTCTGCTGCTGCTGCTGCTGGTGCTGTTGGTGGTGTTGCATTAGCTGCTGCTGCTTCTACTGCTGTTGCTGCTGCTTGTGCTGCCTCATCTGGTAGAGATGAAGATGGCACTGCTGCTGGCACTGCAGCTACTGCTGCTTCCCCGTTCGATGACAGTGCTGCAACTGGCGCGCTATATGAAGGTTGCGAAACGTACACGAACTCCTCTATGACAGCATGCTGCGGCAGCGGTGCCGATAGGTAGTGTGCTGTGCGCGCCGTGCCATTGGGCGACCCGAAAAAGCCGCAGCAAAGGCCCAGCGAGAAACCAGCAGCAAGGCCTGCTAGCGTGCATACAAGCAAACATTTGCTACCGCTGCTTGGCTGCTTGGCGGAACGCCGAGGAGAAACCAGCGGCATCAGCAACACCCCATTCTTGGTGTCCATGTTCATCAGCGGCGGTTGCTATCATGAAAGCAACTAATTCGTAAGTTCACTTCTAAGTCACGGGTCACCGATTCTCTGAACGCGAAGGCATGAGAGGCGTACTGCCACCGCCCGCATAACACTGCTGGCGGGAAACACGTATGCCACTACACAACCTTTGCAACACAATGCACAGTACAAGCATGATTATATATTTGTTTATCACAGCTTTGCACGCGTATTTACTCAAATAACGTATTCGGCACAGCCAGCCCGGCAACCAAGCACTGCACGACGTTCCCGGCAATAGAGCCCTGTGGGCAGCACACCTTAGCAGCTGGATCGCAACATTGACGCGGCTTTTACTGCACTCGAACTTTCGATCCCATTCTGCTCAGCCCCGCCCAGCCCTCCACAAGTATGCCCTGGAAGGGTCAGCTCTACTCTGCATGGCCGCCCCGCCAATGCATCTGTTGCACGCCCAAGTGAGCGGTTGACAGTGTTACACGCCCCACAACACCACACAAAACTGTCCAAACATGGAACTTGCAGCAAGTTTCCTGTACACGCAGCCTAGTCAACAGCAACACCCCTTAGTCCACGTAGTCTGCTGGCGCCTGTGCCTCCAGGGGCCTGTCGCGCAGGTAGATGCGCAGCTCGCCCCTGTCCCCGCGCGTGATGCGCATCGACGCGTCCAGGTACGACACGTCAAAGGAGGCGGAGCGGAAGTTCTTGGGCGGCTTGAGGAAGTCTGGCAGCTGCGGCACATCAAACTGCGGCAGGCCCTGCAAGGCGGGGGAGGCAGGGAAGGCAGCAATGCGCAGCTGTGAGGTGATCATGTAGGTGCAGGACGCAGCAGCAGCGGGAGGCAGGCACAGCGATGCAGGACAGCTGGGTTCCTGATCACTTGATGCAACAGAGCCAGAAGTCACGCAAGCCAAGGCTAGTCACCACACATCACCATAGCACCCAGCAGCAGCAGCAGCAGCACATGATGCTTGCATGACTGTGATCTGCAACTACTGGTTGCTGAGGCGTGCTCTGCGCCGCACCTGCAGAATGTCGGGCCCAACCGTCCTGGCTGATGTGGACTCAAACACGATGGTGACCGTGCTGGGCTGTGCCACCTCGTAGGTGTGGCGCAGACTCAGCCGCACGCCAGGGGTGGGCTGCGGGTCGGGGCGTGGCAGGAAGGGCAGCTGCGGCAGCCCATACGCCAGCAGCAGCTCCACCACATTGTCCAGCAGCATCTGTAGATGTAAAACACAGCAGCAGGCAAATATCTACACCACAGGTTGTCTTGTTCAGCCTTGTCAGATCTGGAGCTGCACATCATGCAGAATTTGCTCGGAGCACTCTCATCCTCTGCAGCTGTCACGGCAGATACAAATGCATCATGACAGAACGGATCAGCGCTGATGAGCATGTACAGGCCTCTTTGAAGTGTACATTTGCACTAGTGCCAGGCCGCACCAATTGGATGCTGCAGACACCAGACGCCACCAACCACTGCCAATGCCTGCATCCCTCTACCTGCTAAAACGCTCCTAATCACCCCCTGCACATTACTATAGCACAGCCAGCTCCTACCTTGTCCGCGTCGATGACCTGGTACACCTGCCCCAGCACGGTGGGCACCAGTGCAGCCGGTGGCCCCGGCCTGCTGCCCCCCAGGCTGCCCCCGTTGAAGCCTGAGCTGTACACCAGCCGCCACGTGCCTGCCAGCTTGTCCATGGTTGACGCGTCAGGGCTGCTGCGGCTGGTGGACCAGCGCAGCGTGATGGGCCCTGCTGCCTCCTCCAGGCGGCTGCACAGCTTGTCAACCTCGGACGCCTCACGCATCTGTGGTGGGGGCATGCAAGTGCGGCAAGAGGAGGGTGGGGCACGAGTAGAAAGAGAGCAAGGCAGATGCTGTGACAGAATCAAGGAAGCGGCTGCACAGCTGGTTAACCTCGGACGCCTCTCGCATCTGTGGTGGGCGCATGCAAGTGCAGCAGACGGAGGGTGGCGCATAAGTAGAAAGTAGAAAGAGAGCAAGGCAGATGCTGTGACAGAATCAAGGAAGCGGCTGCACAGCTTGTTGACCTCGGACGCCTCACGCATCTGTGGTGGGGGCATGCAGGTGCGGCAGAGGGAGGGCGGCGCATGAGTAGAAAGAGAGCAAGGCAGATGCTGTGACAGAATCAAGGCAGCGGCTGCACAGCTTGTCCACCTCGGACGCCTCACACATCTGTGGTTGGGGCAGCCAAACGCAGCGAGAGGAGGGTGGCGAATGAGCAGCTGGAGAAGATGGCAGCGGCTGTGACAGAAACAAGGCAGAGGCTGCACAGCAACGCTGCAGGCTGCAGACGAGTTCATGCTGGTGGTAGAAACACAACAGACAAGTGACGGCAGGCAAAAGAGTGGTATTCTGTGCTTTCCTTTGCGGTTTGCAGCTGAGCTGTGGCTGCGCACCATGCAGCTATGCATGCCTACTGCACCTGCCACAATCTGCCACACGGGGATGCCACTACCGCTGCTGCTGCAGCAGCTGCTGCTGATCTGTAACAGAACACTGCCGTCTTGACGTCAGCGCTGCTGCTGCTGGTGATCGCGCCACTCACGTTTGCTGCCAGGCCCCTGTCCAGGCTGGCGACTGCGGCCAGGATCTTCACCTTGAGCCCCTCCACCTCCTCCTCGTCAAAGTCCTGAGTCAGCGTCATGTCCCTGCAGCGGCAACGGCAGCGAAAGGTGTATCATTGGGTGTTTGACGAGGCATCACAGCAGGTATGTGACCCTATCCTGTCCTCGTCAAAGTCCTGCGTCAGCGTCATGTCCCTGTGCAGCAGTTGCAGCGGAAGGTGTTTGCAGTTGCAGAAGGTATGCCAGGCAATACAGCAGGCATGTGAGCCTGTTCCACCTTCTCGTCAAAGTCCTGCGTCAGAGTCATGTCCGTGCAGGTGCGGTGGCAACAAAAGGTGTATTGCCAGGCATCACAGCAGGCATGTGGGCCAGTTGTGTCGCCTCCTCGTCAAAGTCCTGCGTCAGCGTCATGTCCCTGCACAGCAGTGGCAGGGGAAGGTGTTGGCATTTGCAGAAGGTGTGCCAGGCAATGCAGTAGGCATGTGAGCCTGTTGTGTCTCCTCCTCGTCAAAGTCCTGCGTCAGCGTCATGTCCCTGCACAGCAGTGGCAGCGGAAAGTGTTGGCATTTGCAGAAGGTGTGCCAGGCAATGCAGTAGGCATGTGAGCCTGTTGTGTCTCCTCCTCGTCAAAGTCCTGCGTCAGCGTCATGTCCCTGCACAGCAGTGGCAGCGGAAGGTGTTTGCGTTTGCAGAAGGTATGCCACGCAATACAGCAGGCATGTGAGCCTGTTCTGTCTCCTCTTCATCTAAGTTATGCATTGGCGTCATGTCCCTGCAGACGAGTGCAGCAAAAGGTGTATCACCAGGCATCACAGCATGCATGTGAGCTTGTTCTGCCTCCTTGCATCAAGTGAGAGCTGAGATCTTAGCCACCATATGAATGCATGTGTTGACATGTCATGTGGAGCACGGCAGGCATATAACCAAAATCCAGTCAACATTTAGGCCTGCACAACAAGCACCCCTGCGTGACCACCAGCGCTATGATGTGCGAGATGCACAGCTGCTTGCTGCTGTTTGGATTGACGGCTCATTCACAAATGAGTCAGGGTGCTAACCCAACATCATCGGTGTGCCTGTCAGCCACTGCAGCAACCCGTGCAACACAGCGTTCAGCAGCACGCACCTGATGGGCCCCCTGGCTGGGGTGGCGTTAGCCCAGGCCATGTTACCAGGCACGCGCACGTTGACGGTGTCAAAAAAGCCGGTTGAGCTGGCAGAGCTGCTGCTGCTGCTGTTTCCACCGCGCTGCATGCTGCTGCCGCTGGTTGCAGCAGACGCGATGCCATCAGCGGTGCCAGCTGCAGCACCCACGGCTGTTGCTGCTCCTTTCACTGTAGCTTCTGCTGTGCCAGCTGCAGTGCCTGCCGCAGCGCCTACTGCTGTTGCAGCTGCTTGCACGGTGGACTCTGCAGCAGCGGTGAGGTTGTTTACAGCTGCCTCAGCTGCTGCCTCTGCTGCAGAGATGCCCTGCGTTGTGAGGTTGGTTGCTCCCTCAATACCCTGCTGCGCTGCTGCTGCTGTGGCCGAAATCGCATCCTCTGCGGTGCCTGCTGCTGAACGAATGCCTTCATTCAGCATGTCAGCAGGTGTCCTTGCAGCATCATTTGCAGCAGGGCTTGTTGAGCTGCCTGGTGTGCTGCGGTCCTTTGGTCGCTGTTGCTGCTCGTACATATTGTTTGCCATCTGCACAGCTGGAGATTGTCCTTGTTTCTGCTTCTGCTGCTGCTGGTCCTCTGCCATGTTGTTTGCAAGTTGCATCGCAGGTGACTCTGCAGCGGATGACTTTGCTTGCTGCTGCTGCTGCTGCTGCTGCTGCTGCTGCTCTGCCATGTTGTTGGCCAGCTGCACTGCAGGTGACTCCTCAGGCACTGAGGGGCCCTTGCTGCTGGAGCTACTGCGCAGCCTAGAGCCGCTTTTGTTGTTGCCTGATGCATCGTTGCCCCCATTGCCTGTGAGTTGCACATAGTTTGCAGCCGTGACAGAAGCAGGGTATGTTGTGGTTGGTGCGTGTGTGCGTTGGTGGTGCAGAAGAGCAAGGCTGACCACTGCCGCATTTTCCCCGGCTAGAAGCCATGCACCATGATAATAAGGTACAAACTTCCACCGAGTGTGTTGCCAGAATGCTGGTGGATCGATCCTTGAAAGAGGGTACCCTGACCAGTACCCTTGCCCCTGCTGCTGCTGCTCCAGCTTCTCACCTTTGGCTCTCACAGGAGGCACCAGCCGAGCAGACTGACGAAATGGTGCCCTATAGAGAACATGACATACTTTGAGCCTCTGCCTAGCGTGCTTACACCTGCCAACGTGGTGTCGTGGGTGAACGCAACGCTCGTCACCTGGCGTGGTGATGCACGCGACCACTGGTCAGCCTTGAGCTGTGCAGCATCATGTAGCCAGACCGATTCACACCAAACGAACGGCAAGTGCCCTGTGACTGTGTCGGAGCAAAAGCACGGATCAACTGCTTTCGGTGTTGTGGTCGTGAATGCTGTATTGAGCGCGTAGACGTGAACACGAAGTCACTGATCAACTAATTGAAAGCCCCTCAGCAGTGCAGCAGCCCGTTACACTTGCAATGTTGTCATCATGGTCACACCACAAACAAAGTCACTGGTCCTCGTCCAGCAGCATACCAGCTGGCAGCAGCTGCCTCAGCCGCTGCATTCGAGCTTCTAAAGCCGTATCTGCTGCTGCACTGCTGCTGCCACGCTGTACCTCCACCATGTACAGCACCTGGCGGTTGCATGTGTAACACAACTGCCTGCTGTGAGCACCTGTCAGGCCTGCCAAGAGCAGCCTATCTCGTGCTGCAGCATCTGCAGCTGCCCCGCCATCTTCTGCTCCTGCATCTGCAGCAGCTGCTGCAGGCACTGGAGCTCTGCAGATGGAGCACAGCCGACACTGCTGCTGGCTGCCATCGTCAGCCTGACCCTGGACATGCTGCTGCTGCATCTTTGCTGACTGCCTGGCAGCTGAAGACTGCATGTTGGCAGCCCCAGGCACTGCTGCCAACGCGTTGAACCCAAACGGCTGCAGGTGTGACGCTGTGCGCAAGATCGTGTAGATGGATGCAGGCACACTGCCCTGCATGTCTGCGATGAACCGCTCTGCAAGCTGATTCACACTCGCTGCGCCGTGCCCGCTGCTGCCCCTGCCAGCACTACTGCCAATGCTCTGCTGTGGCTGCCCCATCTGCCTATCATTGCAGGCAATGCCCTTGTACGCACACAGAGCTGCTAGCTCCTTGTGTGTCACTTCACGCAGAGGCCGCAGCACAGCCGGCCCGCCCTGCTGCTGCAGGAGCCTTGCATCTAGCAGCTGGATGTCAGCTGGCACAGAGAAGCCGCGGCCCTTTGCTGCCTCTGCAATGATGTTTGCTGCAATCCTGCAGGCACACTCGCCCCGCAGCATCCGGCTGCAGCCCAGCGCAGCTGCAGAACGCAGCAGCAGCGAGTCCTGCAAGTGAACCACCACATCTTCCCTGCCAGTAGTGTCTGAAACAGCATGCAGCAACCCGAGCAGCTGCTGCTGCCACTGCTGACGCAGCTGCTGCTGGTGCTGGCTGGTCTGCTGCTCCCCAGCAGCTGCAAGGTGTGTGGCCTGCAGCTGCTCCTGCAGCTGCTCTGCACTTTTTGCATGCTGCTGCTGCTGTTGCTGCTGCTGCTGCTGGTCCTGCAGTAGCTGCAGTAGCTGCTCCTGATCTGCAAACACATCCTGCAGCTGCAGGACCAGCAGCTGCCCCCTGAACCCTGCTGCTGCAGCAGCTGCCTGCAGCTCCTGCTGGCGCTGCTGTGCCTGCTCTGCTGGTGCACCCCAAGCTGTGCTGCAGTCAACATGCAGCACGGACAGCTGGAACGGAACCTTGCCACGCTCTGGCCTGCTGCTGTGCACGCTCTGCATCGCCAGCGTGCACCACAGAAGCGCCAATGACGCTGCACCGCCTGACAGACCAAGCAGCACGCTGTCGCCTGTTGCTATAAGGGCCTGGCCCTTGGTAGCATAGCGGAACTTGGCGATGATGCCTGCTTCAATGCAGGAGTTGCAGTATGGCTCATGCTGCCGGATGAATGTCACTGCAGGAGCCGCCTTGCACTTCATGCATGTGCCTAGGCCGCCAGGTTGCTGCTGCTCTGCTGGTGTTGTGCTGCTGGTAGCAGCCTGCCTGCGGGCCCAACTGCCAAAGCTGCCCTGCTGCTGTTCATGCTGTTGGCATCCAGAGCCATTGGAGCATCCGTTAGCGCTGGAGCAAGCCCTAGTCGTGCTGGTGCTGTTGCATGATGTGCTGTTGCTGGCGGGCTGCTGCTGCTCACTCAGGAGCCCGTCGTCGTCAAAAGCACCGCATCCACTCATATTGCTTGGTCAACTTGTAACGGTGAATCACAGAATATCCAGCCGCACCGTTGCCCTTGTACTGTTCAGACAACACTGGCAGCAGAACCGCCAGAACATCACATGATAACGGGAAACCCCGTTGGGCACCTTGATCAGTGTTTGATCGCATGTACTATGCGTATTATATATCTCTGCTAGGACACGAGGTGTGCCTGAGCTGATCCAGACACGTGTGCGTCTAGTACTGAACGTACCTGACCATTCACACAACCGAAGCCCAGGAGCCGCCTGCTTGCTTGCTAATCTTTAAACCATGATCTATTAACCGAACACGGCAGGATCAGTCATCACCAAATCAGAGCTTGCTCACCAGCAGCAATGCAAGCACAGGCACTCTTCCTGCTACTGCTGCTGGCCCCTGCCTGGGCCATCTACGAAGACCAGGCAGGCACCTTTGACTGGTATAAGCAATACGTCGGTCGGCCTAGCTCAGTAGTGTTTATACCAGGAAAAGAGCGGGTGTTCCTCACCACACAGCAGCACTTGCTGGCGTCGCTGCATACAAAGGCAGGCAGCGTTGCTTGGCGCCGCAAGTACACGGAGCAGGACCCGTTGGAGAAGGCAGTAGCATTGCAGAAGCCTGCTCTGCTATTAGCTGCCAGCAAGGGCGGCAAGCACGTTCGCGCGTGGGATGCACTTGAGGGAGCATTCAAGTGGGAGGCGCTGGTGTTTGAAGGCACTTCTGCTGTGCCTGGCGCATCGTGTGACATCACCACTGTGGATCTCGGCGATGGAAAGGGCGCTGCAGTTGCTGTTGTGGCAAGTGATACACTGAAGGTGAGTCAATCTGCCGTCCAATCACAATCGCAAGTCCATTAGCAGAAGGCCGGCACAGGTTGCTGTATACATCTGCAAGCGCCAGAGTAGCTCCGAGCCCTTTCAAGTTGCGCACACTCCATCTGCATTACAACATGCACACCTTGCAGTCACAGCAGCAAGTTTGTGGTTGTCTCACTGGTGCTGGTGATCACACAGATCGTGCGCTGTCCTGCGCTGTGCCCCTGCTGTTTTGCAGCTGCTGGGTGCCTCCAAGGGTGATGAGCTGTGGTCGGCTGGGTTGGAGCAGGCCAGCCAAGCAACCAGGAGGCTGCTGCTGACTGACGCAGCGAGCGGCACCATCAGCCTCGTAGCGTACACACCGGGGTGAGCAGGCAGGGCAGTTTTTTTCGGTGGCAGTTGCACTGCTGCTGTGTGTTTGTCAGCAGGGCCTGCCCTATACAATCGTGTGCCAGCTGAGACCATCCATTGAGTAGCAAGTTGTTGGATGTGACAGTGCAGAACAAAGATGCTGCCCAGACATGTGCAGTAGCTCAATAATGCCTGCAGGCAGCAGCAGCAGCAATAGAGTTTCCCTGTCTTTGGCCAGCAAGACCGAATGTTCCTGCAAACTCATGGCATTCTTTCGCACTTGCATTGCACCAATGTAAGTATCTCATGCGCACCTGTCCGCGCGACCCTGCCATGTTGTGCGGTGCAGTTCTGCAGATGTGCACGTGCTCAGCGTGGCAGCAGCTGATGGAGGCCACCAGAACACTGAGCAGGCCACAGCAGCAGTGCCGCTAGGGGACATAGCAGCTGTCAGCGGCGCTGCAGTTGCAGTGATCAGCGCAGATGGCCAGCAGCTGTGCATGCTGACCCTGACAGGTAGGTCGCTGGGAGTGCTGCTGCTCGAGCGCGGCAGCAAAGCATCTGTTCGAGCCCATGCTCTGCAGTTGTGCTGCTACACGTGTGCTGATTGCTGCCGACACGCTCTGCTGGACACGATAACATGCTTGCTTGCGTGCAAAGGGTTGGCCTCAGGCCTTCTGTTGTCGTGTGATGCAGCTGCTCTACTGACCGTCTTGAGCCTGCTGCTGATGGTGCTACTAATGTTTGGTTGCGTGTACCTGCTGCTGACGGTGCTACTGATGTCTGGTTGCTTGCACCCTTGCTGCTGCAGGGGGCGTGCCGGAGGGTGGTGTGTCATGCGAGTCGCTGCAGTCGTTGGCCCCAGGCCTGGATCCTGCTGGCAACATACAGCTGGCCGCAGCTGGTGCTGGCAGCTTCAGCCTGTCATCACCTGCCACTGCGGGTAAGGGCGCAGTGGCAACCAGCTGACTGGCATTGCTGCATTGCTGGTGGCCACAAGTTTGCTGCAGTTGTTTATGCTCACATCAGACGCCCAGCTTGCTGTGATGCCTGTACAGACATGCTTTGGGTAGCAGTCACCACTGCTGGAGGTCGCCGCCTGCAGCCCACTTGAGCCTTGCTGTGTATTCAGTATTGCCTGCCGTGTGGGTTTTGCTTGCAGGCGTGGCAATCGTGTCTGCTGATGCCAATGTCGCTGCGCGCACCTCCTGGTTCCCTGAGGCAGCAGCAGCGTCACCAGCAGCAGCCACTGCAGCAAGCGAAGGTGGCCCTGCAGCCTCCCTGCTGGCCCTTGCTTCCTCTCACCCTGACGGCAGCAGCGTTACAGTGCAGCTGCTAGACACAGCTTCAGGCGACACTGTTGAGACAGCCACAGTGACAGTACCTGCAGCCGCACATTCTACTTCCGGCCCTGCGCCGCGCGTAGTAGCGGCATGGTTGGATGCCAGCAAGCGCGAGGGTGCTGCTGCGGCTTCTGGCAGTAGCGCCCTGCAGGGCTGCAGGCTGCTGCTGCTGTGGTCAGATGATCAGATCACACTTGTGTCTGGTGGTGAGGTGGCATGGAGCAGGGAGGAGGCGCTGGCTGCTGGCAGCAGCAACCTGCTCATTGACCTGCCTGCGGCGCGCAGAACAGCAGCAACTGCAGCTGCAGGTACAACAGCAGGCTCTCCACCTGCCTCAGCAGCATCTGCAGGGCTGTTGGGCTCGCTGCGTGACAATGACGGGTTGAAGCGCTGGGTGCGGCTGCAGGTGCTGAGCGTGCTGGTGCAGTTCAAGCTGAGCAGCCCGCAGGAGCAGGAGGAGTTCCTGCAGCTGAGGCAGGCGCTCAGGTGGGGCCCAGGGGCTGGGGAGGGGGAGGGGTGCGGTGTTGCACTGCGCATGAAGGGTTGCAGTGGTGCCAGGGATGGCAAGGCTGCAGTGATGTGGCGTGTGTGCATGATGGTCGCATACGCAGCAGGTGGTGCACTGGGTACACTGCTCACACTGGTCTCCAGCTGGCATTTGAGAGGTCACAGTCTGCAGCATATTGTCAGCGATGTGTGTCGCATTGTTCTGACGGTGCTGCGTTGTGTGTGGTGCACTTTGTGTGCTGCGCCTGGTGCTGCTGTCCTGCAGCGACAACAACCTGCCCTTCCGCGACACCAGCGGCTTCCGCAAGCTGATTGTGCTGCTCACAGACAGCGGCAAAGTCTTTGGCCTGCACTCCGGCGACGCTCGCATCCTGTGGACCTCCAGCGCACCGTCAGCAGCAGCAGCAGCTGCTGGAAGCAGCAGTGCGAAGCAGCACCTGCGTGTGTGGAAGCGCTTTCATGACCTGACGCATGCGCCCCAGCTGGCTGTGATCAGTGCAGGCGGCGAGGGTGGCAGCTCTTCACTGCTGGTGCTGAATGGGCACACAGGGGAGGTGCTGCAGGAGCAGCAGCTGCCATACGCAATCGACAAGGTGGGTGGTGTAATAGAGAGAATAATCAGTTTGCTTTCCGCCTCCGTGAGGCGCGGTGTCGATGCCGAAAGGTATGGCTTACAAGGATGAATTTTATTCAAGGTGGGTGGTGGAGGTTACCTTTCTGGCGTGTGCGGTGTGCGTGGGATGCCTGCGGCTTTTGGTATGCCAAGGACACTGCGTGCGTGTGGCGGCATGCTGTCTGGTTGCTGCGCACTGTTGGTTTGCAAGGTGGGCCATGGTCTCTTGCCTGCCTTGCCGCACCTCATTTGGCTGACGCTGCGTGTGGACTTCAATGTGTTCAGGCTCTGCACTATATGTGCTGCTGCTGCTGTGTGTGTGGTGCTGCAGGTGATTCCCCAGCCCCAACCGGTGCATGATGGGGCAGCAGACCAGTTCATGTTCCTGTTTGTGGAGCCGCTACCCTCCAGCAGCAGCAACGCAGAGCAGCAGCCCCTGCCCAAGGTCCATCTGCTGCCCGACTCCCCCAGCGCGCAGCAGCAGCTCGCCAAAAGCAGCGGCAGCCTGTTCTTCTGGCTGCTGCAGCAGGGCTCGGATGCAGGTCTTGCTGCAGACGGGCCTAGTCAGACTGTGCTGCGGGGCTATGGGTTTGAGGCAGGTGCTGCGCAGGTTGGCGGCAGTGGGCTGCCTGTGGTGCCTGCCTGGCAGGTTGTGCTGCCAGGGCGACTGCTGGGGTTGGCTGCAAAGGATGCCACAGAGCCTGTGCACTCTTACGTCAAGGTGCGCTGCTGGTGCTGCTGCTTGGCAAGGCTGCGCGTGCTCGCATGTGTGCGTACCCGGCTTCATGTGTGTAGATGCAAGCGCATTGCGTCACTTGACTTTCCTGCATGCACATGGTTGTGGTAGTTCCTGCAAGTGCGCATGCGTCACTGCCTTGGGCACATCATCGCCCGTGCGTGCCCGTGCTTGTTTGCTCGTCAGCGTGTGTCCTGCAAGTGTGGTGATGTTGCAACGTTATGCACTTCTCGCCGCTGCCTCATACGCACGTACCCCACACGCACTCCTCATGTACAACTCAGCAGCACTCTAGCAAAAAAGCATGCAGAGTCACCCTACCCCATGTGTGCGTTGTGTTACCTGCAGGTGTTGGGTGACCGCAGCCTCAAGTACAATTACCTCAACCCCAACCTGCTGTTCGTGGCTACTGGCACCTCTGCAGCAGCTGCAGCCAACCTCCCTGCAGAGCAGCAGCAGGTGTCGATCACCCTGCTCAACACAGTGACGGGCGGCGTGCTGCACCAGCAGCTGCACAGTGGCTGTGCTGGCCCTGTGCATGCTGTGGTGTCGCAGAACTGGGTGGTGTATGCAGTGAGGGATGTGGTCGCACTTCGGCAGCAGGTGAGGTGCAGTGAGGGATGTGGTCACACTTAGGCAGCAGGTGAGGTGCAGTGAGGGATGTGGTCGCACTTAGGCAGCAGGTGAGGTGCAGTGAGGGTTGTGGTCATAGGCGGGTGAGGTGCGGTGAGGGGATGGTCTGCACTTCGGCGTAGATTGTGAGGTGCGGTAGGGATGTGAAGATAACATAGGCGGCAGGTGAGGTGCAGTGAGGTCACGCTCAGGCGCTTGGTGAAATTGAGGGATGTGAAGTCGCAGTTAGGCGGCAAGATTGAGGTGCAGTGAGGGATGGCGGGTCATAGGCAGCAGGTGAGGTGCAGTGAGGGATGTGGTCACTCAGGCGGCACAGGTGAGGTGCAGTGAGGGGATGTGGTCGCAGTTAGGCGGCTTGGGTGAGGTGCGGTGAGGGATGTGGGGTCACCGCAGGCGAAGCAGGTGAGGGTGCAGTGAGGGATGTGGTCACACTTAGGCAGCAGGTGAGGTGCAGTGAGGGATGTGGTCACACTCAGGCAGCAGGTGAGGTGCAGTGAGGGATGTGGTCGCAGTTAGGCAGCAGGTGAGGTGCAGTGAGGGATGTGGTCACACTTAGGCAGCAGGTGAGGTGCAGGGCCAGGAAGCCAACATCGGCTCATGTGCTGATGTGCCTGCGCTGCTTCGTATGGCGTATATCCGCACAGCCCTACCATTGCTCTCAGTTCAGCATTCTTGTAGTTCTGCTGCTGTTCGCATGCAGCTGCAGGCCATGCATGCAGTTTTGTGGTGCTCGTACATAGCAGCGGAATGTGGCCCTGAAAGCTAACGCTGCACCCTCCTGGCATGTGCAACCAACCACTAGAACTACAACCAATCCCTTACTGCTGCTGCTGCTGTTGCTGCCTCATTGCCAGGCCACTGTCATTGAGCTGTATGATGCCAGCCACCACGACCTGTCCATCACATCCATCCTGCTGGGCCTGCTCTGCCCAGCACTCTTACAGTAATCTGCTTCTGTTCGCATGCAACTGCAGGCCATGCATACAGTTTTGTGGCGCGCGTACACAGCAGTGGAACGAGGCCCTTGCTGAGCCCTCCTGGCATACGCAACCAACCACTACAATCACCAATGCCTTACTGCGGCTGCTGCCGCCCGCTATTGCTGCCCTCCGCTCCTCATCTTCAGGCCACTGTCATTGAGCTGTACGATGCCAGTCACCACGACCTGTCCATCGCGTCTATCCTGCTGGGCCGCACCAAGCACAGCGCCGCGCTGAGCAGCTACAGCAGCCCACCCCTGGAGGTGCTCAGCCAGAGCTTCTACCTGCAGCACAGCCTGACAGGCATGGCCGTCAGCCAGACCAAGCAGGGCATCACCACAAAGCAACTGCTGGTCAACACTGTCAGTGACCAGGTGTGGAATCAGAGCATGCCAAAGGGTGTTTGGAAGCATGCCACGGGGGCTTGCAAGCTGGAGGACAGCACACGCGCTGTATGCTCGTACAGGTTGACAGGAACAAGAGCTTGGAAGCCGGGTCGGCTGCTGCAGGCGGCTACTGCTTCTGCGGCCGCTGTTGCTGCAAGTGTATGCACTGCTAGTGCTTCAGCCAAAGCAGGGACGGGCGTTGTTGCTGTCTGTCTTTCAGCTGCCGCTGCAATTGCTGCCCCTGCTGTCAAGTGTGCGCTGGACACCAAATACAGCTGCCCAGTACTTAAACGCTGCTGCTGCTGCTGCCACTGCTGCTGCCCCCCTCCCCCCCTCGCGCTCAGGTGTATGCGCTGGACAAGCGCTTCCTTGACCCGCGGCGCCCGCTGCGTGCCAAGGTGACGCCCGAGGAGGCTGAGGAGCGGCTGATGCCCTACCACGAGCTGGTGGTGTTCAACGCACTGCAGTACCCAACGCAAGACAAGCAGGTGCGCAAGGGCGGCAGCAGGGAATGGTTTGCTTGCGTGCGGGGGTACTTGCTTTCCTGCTTTCTTTGCTCACCAGGTGATGCTACTTTTCGCGCATGTATGGTAGCGCCATACATGGCGGATCCTGAAACTCTCAAGGCGCAGCATACACCTTTCATATAACCACGTAGTGGTAGCTTGCATGGCAGCGCCATACATGGCGGATCCTAAAACTCTCAAGCGCAGCATACCCCGTTTATGAACCACATAGTAGTAGCTGGCATTGTTGTTGCCTGCGCGATTGACTCATGCCTTGCACGCTGCCGCTGCCCTGCTGCTGCACAGGTGCTTGGGTTGCGTGGCGTCAGCGTGTCCCCTACAGTGCTGGAGTCCACCACGCTGGTGTTCTGCTATGGCGCCGACCTCTTCTTTACGCGCATCAGCCCTGCGCTGCACTTTGACTCGCTGCAGTCAGATTTCAGCTATGGGCTGCTGGTGGTGGCACTGCTGGCGCTGACGATAGGCACCTGGTTTGCTGGCTACAGCAGCCAGCAGGCGATGCTGAAGGCAAAGTGGCAGTAGAAGCGGTTTGCAGGACAGCGCTGCTGCTTGCTGTGGCAGGGTGTGTTGTCAGTTGGTGTGGCGTTCTGCTGTATGGCATAGGCATGTCAGCAGGATGCTGGGGCTGCAATGCTGGACAGGCTGCTGCTGCTGCTTTTTGTCACAGCTCTTGTGGCCAGGTACAGCATCCTTGCAGCCGGATGCCACACTGTACCAGGCCCGTTGTGTTCCACGTCAACGTGGGCGTGTACTCGTATATGTAAATGCCGTGCCTTGCTGCGTCGGCTTCGATCCACGTTTGCTGCTCTGGCTGGGATGCAGGTGCAATCTTGCCGCCTTCTGGGCTTGGTCCTAGCGCATCCACTTGCTGTAAAACTTTGTCTGAGTCATTTAGGTAAATATTCTGGCATGCATGATGCAGTTACAGGTGCAGAACATCAGATCGGAGTGGTTGCTGCTAGATGTCGTCTCGAGCGACGATCGTTGTAGTGCTGTGTCACCGCGCCACATACAACGTCGTGCATGTTTGTGTTATGCTAGTTTGGTCAGTTTGGAGCTCATCCGTGCATCACAACCTGCACATGATGTTGGTTGTAGCAGGCTGTAGTAACTGGGTTATGACATGGTGCCCTGCTGCTCCCTCCTTGTACATATGGAGTCGCGTGCCCACTCTTCTGACAGTTTTTGACACGACTGCTGTTTACCTGCGTACGGTCTCTGCTGCTACCGACACCAATACAACCACAACTGTACTGTCTGCTGATTGCTGCTCGCAAAGATGTTTGTGCCACTCTCATACACATGCTACTGGCCTTCATACTGTACAATATGATTCCCATTGCACCCATTTGCATCGACTACGCTGTCAGGAATGGTTTCGGGGCTGCCTGCAAGTGGAATGGAAAGTAGTCTAATCGGCACTTGCTTACGATAGACGGCACAGATTCCGGGCCGCATAACCACATTGTAGCACAGCATTTTGCAGCAGATGTGATCGATCAGGATTGCGGGCTGCTCGCCATGCACACCTTGGTCACTGGAGCCCGGCACCAGCTCCTCATGCAGCTGACACCAGCAGCAAGCAAATCACTGCTATTGGAGCAGCAGCGAACAAGAGGCAGCAGCTGCGTAGTTGGTTACAACTGATTCAAATGTATACAATGGCAGTGGCGCCAGCACGCGCTTCCAGTGAGTTTTGTTCACAGCAGATGTGTACAGCAGCGGCAAGCTGCGGGCGCAACCAGGCACTTTCAACCAGCAGGAGCCCACAGTGTAACACAGTACCACAAGACATGAGCACCCACCCATGCCCCACAACCACCAGCACAATAGAAGCTTATGACCAAAATTGTTTACATGGGGGGGTTTACACCCGAGCACATGCAGCAACGCCACAGCTGGCAGGGGTTCAGTCGATGTCAAGAATTGCGCTCACGCCAGAGCCACAGGCACGCTCTCACACTTGCACAGTTTATCGATTATATCAAGATAAGTGTATAACTGTGGCATCTTGGTCAAAGTATGCTGTGACAGGGGGTCTAGGTTAATTTCGTGGCCACTGCTGGAAGGCCCTGGTGACAGCAAGAACGAGGGAGTACTGCAACTGTATCACGCTCGTGCAGCTTGGCGTTTCTCTACCTCTGCGTGGCAGTGCGTGTCGCAGGCAATGCTTCGGCAACCTTTTGCAGATGGGCGTCTTTCTTCGGCTGGATAGCTCTTGCCTGGTCCATTGAGTGCATCACCTTCCTGATGGCTTTCACAAGGTACGTGAGGACGTAAATGGCTGGCTGCATGCTTCAATGGCCTTGCAGTACAAACTGCCGGAACAGTTGCTGGCCAGGCTGCAGAAGAGCGGCAAGTTCAGCGATGTATCGAAACTGCAGCGTCTCCGGCTTCGTCATAGCTTTTTGACAATCAGCTTGATTGCATTTGTGCATGCTGTCCTGCAGATTGTTCTTCACGCTGCTTGTGGCTGGGGACAAAACAACACCTGACAAGTCGATGAAAGCCCACAACAAGGACACTACATGTCACACCAGCTGCAGTACGTCTGCCAGGTTAGTGAACCGGCTGCACCCTGCGCAGCATGCCAACTGAAGACAGCTCACACCAGGACACAAGCAGGCTGTCAGCTGGCACCATCAGGCCACTAATCATTCACGTGACAGCGCAGCTTCACCGAGCTGAATGTGGCACTGACAAGCTGCAGCATTGTCATTTACTTGACCTGCAATGCTGTGCCCAGGCATGGCTGTTAAGTCTATGTGCGTGTTCATTTGCCTGCTGC
>CADDIJ020003173.1:0-18882 GCA_902809745.2 Tetradesmus lagerheimii
CCTGCTATAGCCAGACGGCTGTCGCACAAGCATACAGCAATGATCAGCAGCACAGTTCAGTGCTTCAATCTTTTGAACTGGGTTCCCAGGAGTGGCGTGGCCAGAACTGTTGTGCTGTGGAGGCAAGTGACATGCTCTAGGTGCGCATCCTTACCGGTGCCCCCTTGCCCTGCAAACTTTCAGGTTATGAAATACTACAATAAGGCATGGCATGGAGTCTGGCCACGTCAGAACCACTCTTGTTCAGTGGGTTCTGAGTGGTTGAGATGTTTCAGGACTCCTGCGACAGCACTGCTTCACATTGCATGCCATGCCACCACTTGAACAAGTGGCTTCATTCTTTTGCGTGTCTGGACTGCAAGCTTTACTACGTACTTGATGATTTATTTTGGTACAGAGCTCTGGCAGCTGTCAGCTGCAGACAAGCATTCCACGCCTTTGATGGCTGGCATGACGCGCAGCAAGGACAGTATGCAGGCGCATTGCTCTCGAATGCATGCCCCTGCGTGTTCTTTGATGCTTCCGTGCCCTACAGTGTAACACCCTCTGATGAACAGGCTCTGGCCTACAGCTGGAATTTTGAGACCTCAAGCACAGACCATCGGACGTCACATGATGTCAAACATGTGTTATTGTGAGCACTGCAAGCAGCAGGAAGCTTGTGGTCCTTAATTGTTGAAGATGTGGCTGCTGCAGCAGCTGCAAGAAGGTGGTGCCTGCTGGCATGCAAAACAGCAGCACTTTCATGCACTGTGTGCTATTGATGCCAACAATCTAACAGCCCAATGTGCTGTGCCCTCGTGTGTGACAGCTAGCCAGCTACCATGGTGCTTTACTAGGCTACAAGATGAGCAAAGGAACGAGGCGTCGCACGTGCTTAGTAGCAGTACTGCTGTCTGTGTCATGCCGTACAGCATGCGTTGCCGAACTGGCTACCACTTTAGTGCTTGCAGGCCACAGCAGTAACATTGGCATCACTTGTGTTGCATGTGTTCAGTTATGCTGCTTGGCAGCGTAGCTTGCTCTAGTTGCATGTATGGTATGTATCGCCTTTAGTGCCAGTGTTTAGCAGCACATGTAGGTTGGCTTTGAGCAGTTCATGGGCTTGTGCGTAATGGCCGCAGATATGTTACTGCAGTACTGCAATCTGATGTGGCAGCTTGAGCAGGTGCACCAGGTGCCAGGTACAATTGTGAACATGCCCAAGAAGGGTGACCTGACAGACCCCACCAACTACCGTGGTATCACCCTGCTTAGCGTGCTTTACAAATTTTACACCAGCGTTCTCAACCAGCGCCTCATCAAGTTTGCAGAAGGCAAGTCAGTGGCAGAGGGCACGACACAGCAACGGCAGCAGCAGCAGCAGCAACAGCAGGCGCAACAGCAGCAGCAGCAGGCACGTCAGCAGCAGCAGTAGCAGCAGCAGCAGCAGCAGCAGCGTGTAACTGCTGCTACAGCAGCAGGAACGCCGCTGCTGCACGAGAGCCAGAACGGCTTTCGTCCCAAGCGCAGCTGTGCTGACCACCAGAGTGTGCTCAGTGAGGTGTTGGGTGGGAGGAAAGCTGAGGGGAAGGATTCTTATGTGCTGTTTGTTGACACCTATAAGGCTCTCCCAACAGTGTGGCTTGATGGGCTCTTTCAAAAGCTGTGGGACAAGGGTGTGCGTGGAAAGATGTTCCGTGTACTCTACAACTTGTATCAGGGTGCACGCCGTGTGGTGTCTCACGAAGGTCATGTCACTGAGAGCTTCACATGTGACCCTGGTTTGCATGAGGGCGATGTTATTTCCCCCACACTGTACCTGTACTTCATTGATGATCTGCTGCATGAGGTGCATGCAAAGCACCCTGGAATCACCCTTATGGGCCCTTGTGACGAACCTGCTGGTCAGGTTGTGGCAGCCATGCAGGCTGATGACTTTGTTGCTGTGCGCGGATCTCTGGCTGAGGTTCAGGCTGTGGCTGCAACAGTTTATGAATACAGTTGTAAGTGGCGGTTCAAGCTGAATAGCTTGAAGTCTGCTGTCATGCATGTCTCACCAGCTAGACAGCCCAGCCAGCTGGCTGACTCTGGCATCATTTGGAATGGTGTGCCTGTGCCTGTTGTATCAGAGTACTGCTACCTTGGCCTGTGGTTCAACAATGCCTGCAACTGGAATACGCACTTTGAGAAGATGTTGGCAAAGTGCATCGTGTGAAGGGTGGGCTCATGCCAGTCTGGAAGAGCCGGCTCATCAGCGTGGAAGTAAAGCGTATCATTCTGCTTACATGCGTTCGCCCGATTGTTGAATATGGCAGGATAGTCCGGTTCGCCAACTGCGCAACTGGGCACAGACGATAAAAGCGCAGAGACCCGGATAATTTCCATCGGCGTTTCAATGCGCGGAGCGCCCCGGACTTCAATTTTGTTCTGGCTTCGAATGGGGCGTGGAAGCCACGGCATCACGGCTTCCACTGGAGGGTTTATATTACTTTAGGTCCGAAGCGGCAGGCAGAATTCGCGTCTGGCATCGGTGGTGTTTTCAGCTGAGTGGAAGCGCCCTAGTGGCGCTGTTGCGGTGACACCTTGGCATAAGTATGTGCAGAGTTTGCTTTGCAAGTATGGTGTGGATGTTGAGGCGGCGGCTGATCGAGCTAATGCGTGCAAGAATCACATCAACCGTCAGGTCAGGAAGCTGCATGCAGACAGAATTGTTTGTGAATCACTGCAGCACTCTACTTTGAGCCGTTACATCACGCATGTGCACCCTACACATGCTGATAACATGCGTTTTAAAAGGGCTAGGCCCTTTTTGTGTTCTGGTGCGCCAACGCGTGGTATTGAGTTGCTGATGCGTGTTCGAATGGGCTGTCTTTGTGTGCATGAGCGTACCAATCGTTATGGTGGCAGCAGAGCTGATTCTAACACAGCATGTCCTGCTTGTGGTCAGGGTGTTGAGTCTTTGTCACATCTGATGTTTGATTGTCCCGCTACTTCTGCTCAGAGGGATACTATGCTTGATGAGATTCGGTCTGTTTTGCGTGATGTTGCTGGCGGCGCTGAAAAATTGCGCAATGTGTTGTCGTTGACTGATGCATCCACTAAGTTGTTGCGTTTTGTTTCTGATGATATTTGGGGTAGTAGGGGGGTGCCACAAGGGGGGTGTGCCGAGTGATATCTAGGAGCATTGCTGAGTATCTGTATCTTGTCCAAGCTTGGGATGTGCGTAATAATTGCAAACACAATGGAGCAGTGCTCCCTCTTTCTTCCGCTCCTTAATGGGTAACATGATGATGATGATTCCGCTCCTGAGGGGCGCGGGGCCGATGGCGTTGATGCTATGGCTTAATGGGTAACATGATGATGATGATGGGCTTGTGCGTAATCTGTCGTTGCTACAGCAGCTCAGCTGATGTACAGCCAATGGCAGTACTAGGGTGATCACTGGCTGATGACATGTGTGTGTGATGCTGCTATGCTTCACCAATAGCTTGACACGTCATGCTGTGGGTATTGTGAAGGCCAGATGGTAGGACTGTGCAGGTTTGCCGGTTGCTCAACAGGGGGGGGTAGTGTACCGCCAGTATGTGGCAGTTGTACTATTGGCCTTTTAGTACTACTTTACGTTGTTCTGTCTCTCTGCTGTGCTTAAGGTATGCTCCTCGGCAGTGGAGCCTATTGCGCATGTCAACTGCCTTCTCGCCGGTTGCCTGCACCAACTCCAGCTGCCCAGACTCTGCGTGTAAAGAGGTAGCAGAAGGCCCTCGGCATTTGACATCGTTGAACATGCTGATCTTCGTATATATATTCGGCAGTCGACTAATCATCAGACTGCACAGCGTCCGTGAACTCTCGATATCCAGTGCCGTCAGTGAAGACAAGCAACATGCAAATCGAAGGGCGATGTCCATTGATTGAACGCTGCTGTAGAGGCCGTCATTTGATCATCAGGCGACCGTCACAAGTTTTTTAGAGTACAGCACTGTCAAAGTGCGCATCATGGCTAGCACAAACCGTTCTAGTCCAAGGTTGCTGTTGGCTGAGGCGCACCCACTGTTGCTTCAAGCAACGAGTTGTAGTACAGCTGCGGGGCCGATGGCGTTGATGCTATGGCTTGATCTGGTAATTTGATGATGATGTAGTACAGCTGCTGAGGCAGCGACCAGTGCACACTGCAGACACTGAACGGTTTTGAAAGGCCATGAACACGTGTGCGGCAGCTGATTAAATGTAATTGCTCAGACCGACACCTCTCAGTGGCAAGTAGGTTGCCAACAAAGCACTCATACATCAGTTCTCCGCAGGACACAGGTGCTGCGTAATCATACAGAGACTGCACTAGGAAGCCATGCCACCCAGCCAACCAAGCAAAAGAACTCCTAACTGTTTGCATTCAGCTAGCTAGCTGTTGCTGTTCCAAGTTCATGCAATTGGGTGACATTGGCGGCGGCCTACACACAGGCGACTCGCTGATATTAGTGTCATGATGTTATCAGGTCTGCGCATGGGTGCAGTCCTCTGGTGTGTGAGGAGCCCAGGCCCCATATATCAAGACAAGCACACAACTGATTAGCGGATGCATCCTTTGGCCACCAACAACTTGGCTATGGTTAGACCTGCCTTCATGGAGCCTGTCAGGCAGTGCAAAACAAACACCCACTCCCCCAAAGCATACCAGCATGCGCACGAGAGTGGTTGTGCCGCAAATCCCAGCAGTGCGGTGCAGGCAGCGTGCTCTGCAGCACCTAATCTGCCCCGCCCATCGCAGCAGCAGTTCCGTGTTCATAATGACTGGCGTTGAACCTGCACGGCACTCACGATGGAGCTGCTGGTGACCCACACAGCTTGCCCCACAGCAGTACCTCCACAGCAACACTCAACGCCAGCTTCAGCGTTGACTGCAGGCCAGCCAGCCTGCGAGTCGACCAACCTGAGGGTAGCAGCATTTCGCCTCCTAGTCCTGGCAGCTTGACTGGCAGCTCCGCTGCCAGTGCCATGCAGCAGCAGAAGCAGAAACAGCAGGCATCTTTGGGCCCGGCAGCAAGACAGTCAACATGTTTCGAAGAGCTCGTGTTTGCAACAGCGCACAGCAACAGCAGCACTGGCAAGGCATGCCACCGCTCGGCTCTGCGTTCCCAGCAGGCAGGGCACTTGGTGATAATGAACCTGCTGCAGGCACCTACTTCATTTGCGCTCATCCGCTGTCTGCATTGCAGCATCGCCCAACACATCATGGCACCTTAGACCATCCCATGCTTTACTTTCCAAGGAGGGCACTGCAGCCCCCTCAACAAGCATACATTTCTGTGTGTTGTGAAAGCAAGCATGTCGACATTCACAACATATCGTTGTCTGCACCCCCGCCCCCATCACCACACAGCTAGCTCCATGTCTATCCTGGCCGCCATCCGCCACCCGCACGACTGCTGCCGCTCCCCTGCACACGCAGCCTTGGCTGAGCGCAGTGACCATGCGTCATATGACAGTGGAAGGATGGACCACCCAGACAGGAACAGCCGAGCCAGGCAAAAGCCTCAAACACACAACAAGGCGGGGCCCAGTTGTACAGGAACAGCCGAGCCAGGCAAAAGCCTCAAACACACAACAAGGCGGGGCCCAGTTGTGCAGCAACAAGGGGATCACGTCCAATGCGCAGTATTCTAAAAGTGCATTCTGCTTTCCGGAGGGTGCTAAGCAGCAAGACGGTGAAGCCTATTGCTGCGAACCAAGCTCTCCTTTGCCCCGTTGCTACACACCTATACACCTCCGCTGAACTCCATTCTGCATGCCCCCTTTGTCAACTGTATCCACAAGAGAGAACGCGCAGGGGGTGATTGGGCATCACCACCCTCACGCCCAACCGATGCACCGACTGCTACACAACATGCATAACCGCAGCCGAGTATTGCACAGCTGCCGCAATGAGAAAAGCATACATTTGCAAGTGCAAGACCGCGACCCACCAGACAACCGGGACCCTGCAATGCCAGCAGCGCCCCGGTATCCCTGAGCTACTATATGTCCAAGCTTGCGAGAGCAGCAAGGACAGCTAGGCAGGCACTGCTGGCACCGCAAGAGTGAGGGTTGTGTAGAGACGCCATGCTAACAGCAACATCATCGCTTCAGCTGCTGATACCAGGCTCCACATTGCAACTGGCAGCCCATGGCATAAACGTAGATCATGCAAGCTCAACTACTATAATCTGCCACCCACACCACGCCCCAACTGCTCGATAGAAGCCAGCCACCCCACGCATCCAGCCACACCTCAACAGGCAGTCAGCGCTGTTGCCAGCAAGACCACATGTCGCCGTGGATTCAAACCATCAGTGCTGCCCCGTTCCTAGCGACTGGCTAACCTGTCTCGATCATAGCCTACAGCCTAACCAGCCAAAACATGCTGGGCTACGTAGCACCAGCGGCTGCGCTGGGGCACTCAAAACAAGCCCATGCTGCAAAAGAATGGGTTTGCAGGGCAACGTCAGCGCATGCTGACGATAACTGCAGGACACCAGTCGACAGCAGCACGCACAGCACACCACTGCTGTGTTGCGCTGCCTACTGCTCACCCATCCGCCAGCACCTGGGAAGCGTGCACCACACACAACACGCACACACACTTGAGGCTAGCGCTGGTGCTGTGCGGCGTCACAGCTGCCTTACAGCAGCGCCAGCGCCCGGCAACACACACACACCAACACCAGACACACCCTCCGCTGCAGCTCCTATGCGCCCCGGCCGCTGCTGATGCACAGCCACACACTGCCAGCCACGCCGCCGCCGCTGCATGTGTACGCGCTGGAGGCCTGTACACACTGCTGCCCTAGCAGTTCCGTGCCCTCCGCGCTCAAGCCTCGCTGCTTACAGGAAGTAGTCGCCGAAGGACACCACCAGGAAGGCAAAGCTCATCACACCGTTGTACGCGGTGAGGCCCCAGTTCTCATACCATATGCTGAAGCCCAGCATGAGCCCGTAGTAGGCAAACAGGGCCAGCTCAAGGGTGTAGGGCTTGTGGTAGCTGCGCAGCCAGCTGTTGTTGTCGTTGGCGGCGAACTTGAGCGTCACCTTCCAGCTCTTGGACTTCTTGAGGCCCAGGATGCCGCTGGTCATGGCCCACATCTTGAAGTAGCCCAGCACCTGCAGGGGATGAAACAAAGCGCATAGCACAAGGTTCAGATGCATCCAGCAAGTGGTGATGGTGTAGTTGCAGGCAGCGCTGGGACAGTTCATAGCGCATGTAGCATACCAGCAAGTCCCAGCAGCCGAGCTCTACCCTGCTGCAAGCCAGCCAGCCAGCCGCACTCACCACTGAGAACAGCAGGAAGATGTAGCTGAAGATGGTGAAGTACAGGTACACCACCACCGCCACGTTGGCAGACACCAGGAAGTAGATGGTGGGGAAGCCCCAGATCCATGGGTCCAGCCACAGCACGATGGGAGACGCCAGCAGTGCCACGATGGTCACGATGGCGAACACAAAGTAGCGGCAGAAGAACCAGTAGCAGTTCAGCTTGGACAGGAAGCCAATGTCCCTGCAGGGAAGCGATCGCAGCAGCAGCAGATGAGGCAGCAGCACGTCAGTAAGGCACATGTACCTTGCGCCAGGCAGCAGCTTGCAGTACTAAGCAGCAGCATGTGCGTATGTTCTGACGAGCTCCGATCCTGCAAGGTGCGAGCCTGCAGAAAAGTCCTCATGGATTCCGGTATTCTGCTGCTGCAGCGTCAGCAAGTGCTGCATGCCATGATACAGTGCAGCTGCCAAGCACAATCCTGCAAGCGACAGCCTCAACACTCACTTGCTGAACCAGATGTTGGCGAACGACTTGCGCACAATCTGCATGGGGCCTGACAGCCAGCGGAACTGCTGCGTCTTGTATGCGCTGAGGGTGCTGGGCAGCTCGTTGGGGCACTTGACGTCGTGCAGGTAGATGGAGCGCCAGCCCTTCAGGTACACGCGCAGTGACAGGTCCATGTCCTCCACCACGGTGTCGCTCTCCCAGCCACCAGCGTCGTTGATGGCCTTGATGCGCCACACGCCTGCAGGAACACGTGCCAGCAGCAAAGCATTGGTTAGAAATCCACTTGTGTTGTTACCTGCAGTGTCTATGGCTCCCAAGCAAGCAGGTGTGTGCTGCAGCCGTTGTGCCTGCAAGCTGCTGCGCATCTCAATGCTCTTTAATAAGCAGCACTCAGCAAAGCACCCCGCTCACCAGCAGTGCCGTTGAAGTTGAAGAAGTGGCCCAGGAAAGAGCGAGCGCGCTGCTCCACAGCAAAGTGGAAGTCCAGGCCAACCTTCTGTGCCCAGGTCAGCAGGCTGTCGCTGTTGGTGAAGGTCCAGCAGGTCTGCACAAAGGCCAGGTTGTCATCGCGCACCATGTGGATGACTGTCTGGTACAGGAAGTCATGAGGAGGCTCGAAGTCTGCGTCAAAGATGGCGACATACTCGAAGCCCTGGTCCTCCACGCGGGTCATGCCATCCACCATGGCGCCTGCCTTGTAGCCGCTGCGGTTGTCGCGGCGCACCAGCTGCACATTGTGGCCCTGCTCCAGGCAGCTGATCACTGCAGCATCCACCTTCTGCCTCACAGACTCGCGTGTGGAGTCATCGCACACCTGAAGCAAGCAGCACACGTCCAGAAAGTAGCACCAAGCTTCAGTGGCAGTGTGGCATTTGGCAATCAGGGGCACAGCGCTCATAACTCTGGCTGGCTTCATGCAAGCAGACAGCATAACCAGCATCTGCACCCTCGCAACCCAGACAACGCATATTCCTGCCAGTAGGCTGCTGCTGTTCTGAGGGGAGCTCGCATGCAGCTCAGCTCACCTGGATGAGAATGCGGTGGCTGGGCCACTTGATCTTGCAGCAGCGCTGGATGATGAGGTCGCAGTGAGCATCCTCGTTGTACATAGGCAGCTGAATGAGCACCTTAGGGAACTCCCCGTTGTAAAGGTCCGTCAGGTAGCTGAAGTCACTGCCCGGCATTGACTTGACAGGGGGGTCTGGCACAGCATTCTGTTGTTGCACGGAATGGAAACAGAAAGTAGCATGTAGTGGTCAGGACACTGGGTAAGTTGTATGTTCATTGTCTGCATGCTGTGCAGTGCACAGCAGGGTGCAGCACCCGAGCACCGGCTGGGGCAGGTGTCAGAGCGCAGGCAACAGAGTAGGCCAACGATGTGCCAACCAGCTAAATGCCGCTCCCCACAGCACCTATCAAGAGCAATGAATGGCATGAAATGCATACATGAGGTAAACTGACTGAAGAGATGGCAAGTCAACTGTAAGCTGGCACTGCCGCTGGTTTGCAGGATTTCCCTTGCATCCTCCCTGCTGCTGCAACAGCCACAGACATCCTGCTCAACGCGCACACAACAGTGCAACACAAAGTCTTTCTACTGCTGCTTGAAATGGTACTAAAAGCTTGCTACTGCACCAGCATGCTTCCAGCTCACCTGGCCAGCGCGAGTGTCCACCACAATAGCCAGGTCCTGCTTGGCATCCTTGTTTGCTGCTACTTGCGCCTTTGCTGCTGCTTGCTGCTGCTGCTCCTTTGCTATCAGGCGTTTCTGCTGCTTCTTATGCTGCAATGTTGCTGCTGTTGACAGCGGTGGCACAAAGTACTCGGTTACTGCTGCGAACAGCGATGCCACAAACAGGAAAAGCAGGTCTACTGCGTAGACTGTGAAGATGATACTGAAAGCTATATACCACCACATGGCTGCTGCTACTGCTGTGCGCGCTTGCTGCGCTGCTGCTGCAGGGCCTCTGCTTTTGGTGCCTGCTGTGCTGGCAGCACTAGCTGCCTAGCCAACTACTGTTGGCCTTGGCTAAAGTCTGCCAAGGTCCTGCCCGCGTGTTGGGGCCACCTGATAGCAACAAGAAGCATACATATGAGTCAGGAAGGTAATAAAAGCGTTCTGTGCTGCTGGGCGTTGAGCGCCTTTGGTCGCTGTTGGCGCGCAATGTAATGGCCTGCATCATGCCCTGAGCGACAATGCAATGCTTCAATACACAAAGTTAGGTATGATTGCTGCTCCTCACGCACCCACCGCTACGCCAGGCGACCGGCCAACCAAAGGGGCTCGCAAACAACTGAGCAACTGTGCTGCTGCTGAGCTCAGGCTCAGGCGTCTCAGGAACCACTAACTAAACGTCATATGCTGTGTAAAAGTGCTGATAGTCGCGCCTGAACAGCCCCAGGCTGCGGCCTGCTGAGGCGTGAAACAACTGCTGGCACTTGCGTAGTTTGCTCTGAAGAGCTACGTGTCTGCTAAACTAACCTTGTAGAGTTGACTGAAAGCAATGGTGACTGCCTTTGAAGCTCGTAAAAGCCCTGCTGCTGCCGCTGCGCTGTCAAAGGCTCCAGTGATAACAAGCTGCAGCCCCTATGCCAGTTAAACCTGCGGACGCAGAATCACTTCAGACTGAGCAATTGGTGCACGCGTGCTGGTTCCTGCTGGCTCTGCACACGCTGGCTTGGGACCGGCTTTGTAGCCGGTGTGACTCCACCCACTAGTGACAAAATGCGCGTGCCAGGGCATGCTCGCTTTTGCAAACGAGTCAAGCCATTACGCTGCAAGAGTTTCACCTGATCCAGTTTGAGCAAGCCGTAGTCGCCGGCCCCGCTGAAGCAGGTGTAGCCTGGTGCGTATGGATGCTGGGGCTGAGGATAAAATCAAGACTCCAACACAACTACATGGAACTGCACTGAAGACTGTCTGGGTTGAATCTGCTGGCTGGTATCGTTTGCATTGGCCCGCGTCCTACCAACGGTTCTAACAGGGTCTGAGGGAACCGTTGTGACGCAGGCAGCTCTTGCATGCAGCAACGACCAGCGGGTGATAATAGGTGTGCAGATCGCTTACTACTGAATGCAGCTGTGTGCTTGCTGATGTTGCACTTCGGGCTGGTGCCATCTGAACAACGCAATGCTGCGCTGACATGCCGTCGATGCATGTTGAGTGCATTGCACCAAGACCTGTACACATTATCTCTTTAGCTCGTTACTATAACGATTGAGATGGGTCGATGCTGGAGTCACTCGGCACAGGAGCTGCCCGAGGACACGCAGGAGGTGCAGCAGGTGCAGGTGCAAGTCCAGCTGGCACTCTGTGGTCTCGTCAAGCCACTGGCTGAGTGTCAGCAGACGGTAATGTCACCATTCAGCAATATGGGTGACGGCTCACAGATGAGCAGCCTTTCCTGTGTGCAATTTGTCTGTAGCTTGACGTCAGTGGCTGAACCGTGGGTGAGCCGCTGTAGAGCGGCTCTATGCAGGCAGAGATGATCGCACAGTTAAATCGTTGATGTGGCATTTGTGCTCGCTGGTTGCCTCCACTAATGCATGCATTCTGGTGCTGATATGTGATGACAAAGGCTGCAAGACAACTCAGGTCTAGGCCCACAACAAGAGTAGGGCTGTCCTGGCAACGGTGTTTACATCCATCAGTGCCAGCAGAAACATACCATGTAGTCCATCTGTGCCAGCAGAAACACGGCACAGCATGCGCGTTTCAAGCAGCTGACGGTCAGCAGTGACTAATTTGCAGAAGGAACACGCGTGCTGCAGCCTCAGCCTGTGAGAAAGCGCTGCCACCCAGCAGGGTTTCCCTTCAGCAATGTCTTCCCCTGAACCAGTGTCACATCGTGGTACGATTTACATGATGCAACCAACAGCATGAGCTCAGCCCTGCTCACTCCTGCAAGTGCTGCGTGCTACCAGCGCGGCGCAGGAGCCTGCTGCAGGCTTGCTACCGTGCTGAAGGGACACGGTCACACGCAGCAATCGATTGGCTGACGACATGCACAGCAGTCAACAACCTGCCATGCCAAATAGGACTGCTGCTACCTCTGGCCACACCGTTTGCATATGCATATGGGTGCATCCCTGCCAAACGCCCCTTCCTGCAAGCCCTGGCACTGCAGAAGCCACTCTCAAGCACCTGCTAGTCACCGACACCCTGACATACGCCTCCGCGGCTTGCTGCTGCTTCTCCAGCGCAGCTGCCAGATCCGCAGTCGCCGCGCTGCTGCTGTGTGCCGCTGCTGCTACTGGCTGGCTGCCCTACGTACTGCCAGTGCTGCCTTGACTAGGTTTCCGCGCGACAGAACACCAACCAGCTTCCCCTGAGCATCCACTACTGGGAGCCTGTGGATCTTCTTTGACAGCAGCAGCCTGCAAACACCACACGCACAAAATATTGCTTTTGCAGCGCAGATACATGACATCAAGCATGACAGCCAGTAGTGTGTACCACAACTGCTTATGTGAAAGGGCAGGCAGCAAACTGCGAGTAGCAGAGCACCATGGCGTGCGCAGCGCACCGCCGCCTGGTGAACCCAAGCAACGAACACTGGAGCAATGCACACCCGGAACGCTGAAGCACTGCACACGCGGCTAGTAGCATCTGCAGATAGACATACATACAGCGAGAGCATGCTGCCGCTCTGTCCACTGTGACATGCAGTAGCATATCTTCAGCAATACTTACGTTGCAGCCTCATCCAAGTCTGTCTCAGGGTTCACAGTGATGGGTGTTGCTGTCATCACGTCAACAACCCTGCAGCACACAGCGCGCAGCGCCAGGGTCAATGGCGTGCATGATGTGCATGCACAAGATCGCCGCGTTTGTTGCTTGCAGAATTCGCTGCATGCAGGAGACTTCAACGCCACATGCCGGCATGCTGCAACACACTGCATGAACTTCGCCACTGTCGCATGCTGCTACTGCTGGTGCCTGCGCTGCTGCTGCCTGGCTGCTGCTGCCTGCTTGGCTGCTGTCCTGCAAGCACATTGCTGCTGCTGCATCATTCGCCACTCACTTCTTGCCCGAGCTCTTTGCCAGCAGCTTCTTCACCTCCTTGAACGCCTGCAACACAAAGCAGAAACAGGAGTCCGCTTACAGCATGCCAAACATCTGCAGTCAGCGCATGTGCCACGCACAGACGGCAGCAAAGAAAGGAGAACCCTTCACTAAGCCGGCACCACTGATGTCAAGTTCACCTTGCGGTGGCTGTGAAGCAAGCGCGTGGCAGTGCAAGTCATGCAATTGATTTGTGCGCTGTGCTTGCCATGCCTGCCTCTGCTTCAGCATTGCTACATTGCCTTGCTACAGCATCACTGCTGCAAGCGCTGCATGCCCGCATGCTCAACCACTGTAGGCTGCCACCTAAAAAGCCCGAGCAAACAACGCGGCCAGTTCAGATGCCACTGCGGCAGCAGCTGCTGCTGTTGGCCCCACCTGCCAGGTCTCATCTGCTGCAGGAAACAGCTGCTTGTCATTCTTGACCGTCCCCAGCTTATCCAGTGCTAGCAAGTCGTAGTCTGACACCACACCAACCTGCAGCACCAACCGATAAAAGCAAGCAAGCAAGAAATGCAGCATCAGCAGCCGTCATTGAAAGGCTGAACATGCCTGTGCAAGCATACCATCGAACACACCAGTGCTGCATGCTGACATGAACTTGGCAACAACATCAGCAGCAGGAGCACTGATGCACTGGTACAGCAATGGGGTGCGGCAAACAGATGCAACTGAATGCCGTCTCTGCTGCTTCGGTATGCATGTAACTGACATGATCTGCTATAACCTGTCAGCCACAAAGCCCTTGCTGTGTTGCACTTTTTTGATGTGCAGCTGCACCTCAGCTGGCTTGAAGCCAGCATTGCTGCTCACCACTTTGCCGCTGGCATCAACTACTGGTAGGCCTGTGATGCGGTGCTGCACAAGCATCTGAAGAGCTGCAAGCACCAGCGCAGAAACGCACGTGATCAGACGCAGCATGTGGTAGTAGTACTTTGATGCTTGCAGGATACACTGCTGAGTACGCAAAGCAACAGGGGAGATGTCAGATGTACGCATGCAACGGGTGCAGCTTTGTGTCCTTACCATCGTCTACTGTGTCTTCAGGCTTGCAGGAGAACAGTGATGTAGCTGTCATTGCATCTGCCACGGTATCATAGTTCTGCAAGCATGGCCAGAGGAAGGCACACGTTTTCAGTTGAGCATCAGGACAGCACCTGGGTGCATGCAAGCAGGAAGCAAGCGCAAATTGCAGCTGGTACACTCAACTACAGCTTACTTTGGACTCATACAGCGTGCTTGGTGTGCTGCTGTTGCTGTTGCTGGCACCAGCATGGGCCCTCCAGCTGCATGGCTGTACTAGCCTCGGCCGCAGCGGCGTCTGACGGCAGGATCTGCTGCTTACGGCATTCTGAGCCCTGGGAACACTCTTTGATGCCAGCATTTGTGCGATCACGACCGATCAGGCGTTCGTCGGGACCAGTGGGTGCAATGGAAGACAGCAGAAAGCTATCTTATAGTGCAGTAAGGGACTTGAAACAACTAGTTGACTGCCAGCAGGCCTTCGTTTTTGATCTGAAGCCGAACGAGTGGTGTGACAAGTGCAGTGACAACCGCTGGGTGAACACTGCCCCCATAAGCACAATCACTCTGTCTCAAGAACTCCGAAAGCTGCATGCGTCGACTGTTGCTGGGTGTGCGCGTACTAAGCGAGATACCTGCGGGCGGCACTGTGCTTTGTCCCTCGTTCTGGGTGCGCTTGGTGTCCTGCTGAATGCTTGAATGAAACCAGGCTATGATTTGAAGACTCTTAATTCGGCATAAGAGCCTGAAACCACACCCGGTTCTTGCGGTGAGTTCAGCAGCCCCCCAGCTCCCAGCATGTGATGGTGTGCTGCCAACCTTCCTGCCTTCGTCTTCCCCATCCTCGCTGCCGGGCTACACTGTGGATCATCTTGACACTCTCATGTCCGTGTATGGCTGCTTTTGCAGGGTGCAGCATGTCATTGCGAGCAGCACAGGCAAAGGCACTACAGCAACAGCTACAGGCGCTCAAGCTTCGTTGGTTTATAGGCTCCCAGCAGCAGACCTTGATAGCAGCAGAGGGCTGTGTCAGCACTCTTTCTGCCAGTGCCGGTTCCTGCAGCACTAGCCTAGCTAGCCAGCAGGCTCACATGACCTCTGGGCACCCCACCCAGGGTTGCAACCAGTATCATCAGCACAGCAGTTGCAGGCACAGCAGCATGGGCACCACAGCTCATCAAAGTCATCATCAGCAACAGCGCGGGAGCAAGTTCCTGCAAGGCAGCATGAAGCGAGGCGCAGCTGCAGGGCCTGCTACCCCTTCGCCTAGCAGCAGCATATCAGAGAGCTTCCAGCTGGACAGGTGTGCATGGGGAGCGTAGCAACTTATGTCAGCACTTGAGTGCATGCCATGCATGGCTATGCTGCAGCAGTAGGGTATATGGGAAGCATGCGTGCTCGTGCCAAGTGGGGTCTGTGCAGCTGCATGCTGCCAGGTCATTGGTTGTGCGAGCCCAATACTATTGGCAGGATGCTCGGCCAAACTGGCAGTGTGCTCGACTAAAATGGCGGATATCGCACCCCTCCGTGCATGGAACCAACCATGCATGGAACCAACCTCTGTTCCACGTGCCTATCATGTGAGCTGCATGACTTCGTTTTCATGTACTCAGCATGACATTGCGGGTGTCATTCTGGCTGATGCTCTTGTTGTGTTTCAGGTCTCACATGGCTGCCTCAGGAACGAAGAGTGCTAAGCGTAAGGCAGCAGAGGCACTGCTAGCAGCACGTTTTGGCTCCAGCAGTGTTGCAGCTGCTACTGCCACAGCGCTGCCTGCAGCAGCAGCCGCAGTAGCTGCCACACAACTGCAGCACAAGCGACACAGGAGCAGCAGCGCTGGCTTGAACTCCGTCATCGACAAGCTTGAGGGTAAAAGCGGCGCTGCAGCAGCTGCTGCAGGAGCAGCTGCAGGGGCACATGCTGCTGCTGTTAGCAGTCATACTTGGGATGCTGCAGCTGCAGCATCAGCAGCTGCTGCCTCTAACAGTTCCGTGCAGCAGAAACCGCAGCTGGCAAAGCTGCAGCTGGTGCTGCAGCACCTGCAGGGGCGACACCAGGAGATCAAGCAGCACGGGCAGCATTACCACCAGCAGCAGCAGCAAGCACAGCAGCAGGCAGCGCAGCAGCGACAGCAGCAGCAGCAAGATCAGGAGCAGGAGCTGACTGCAGCTGTTGCAGCTGTTGCTGCTGCTGCTGCCAGTGCTCGCAGCTCGCCAGCTGCAGCGGAGCAGCAGTCGCAGCCGCATGTGCAGGTGGCAGCATGTGCAGCAGACTGCCACCACAGGCTTGCCAACGGCTGGTGTCATACTGAGGTGCGCTTTGGTTTAGGCACATCATGCTGTGCTTCATGCTGTGGATGTAGGCTGGTTGGTGCATGTATTCGCTTGCAGGAGAGGGAATAGCTGCCACAGCACTCGTGCCTGCTCAGTGCGGGCGTTACGTGCACTGGCTTACAGTACCTCATGTGCCCGCCCTTTTCAATGGCATGTGCTTTCGCTGTGCCTGCGTCCCGTTGACTGGAGCTGCGTGCTTTGCTGAAAGCAGAACCTACGCTTGTTATTGGTCGACTGACTTCCACATTGTTGCATTCTCCTGCAGGTGCGGCTGCCTCACGTTGACTGGAGCCGCGTGCTGGATGCTGACCTGGCCCACGCGCCCAGGTTCACAGTGGCCAGCGGCTACGAGCGCATCACGCTGCCAGACGGCCTGCAGGTGGGGGCCTGCTTCTGCACACTCGGCATGTTTTTTTGTGTGTTATGGCATGTGGTGTGGCAGGTGTTGTGGCTGCATTGCAAGCAGGATGCTCTGGTAGCAGCGCTGTACGTGCGCTGTATGTTACTCCCAATGGCCTGACTGTGGTTCTACCATGTCTTGCTCTCTATCAAAGTGCGTTTCACATCACAATAGCTGACCTTCACTGAAACCTCCTATGGTCACTGCACGTCTCAACCCCGCAGGTGCTGGTGGTTGAGAACCCTGCCTACATCAGCTACGCGCTGCAGGCACTGCGCGCCAGCATGCAGGACCCCATCATAGCCATTGACCTCGAGTGGCGCCCCGAATTCGGCCGCCGCTTCACACCCGTTGCGATGGTGCAGCTTGCAAGCAGCCGCTTGGCAGTGCTTATACGCACTTGCCGCATGAGCTACAAGCTGCCAGCTGCGCTCAAGGAGTTTCTGCGAGACGATTCCATCTCGCTGCTAGGCTTTGGTTGGGCCAGCAGCGACGAAGGAAAGATGACGAGCACGTTTGGGGTCGGCTGCAAGGACTTTGGCAGGTTTTTGGACCTGCAGGCAGTCGCGCAGGGCTTAGGGTATTGCGGTTTTGGGCTGGCGAGGCTGACGAGCTCTGTGCTGGGTTTGACGATGCCCAAGAGCAAGAAGATCAGCATGAGCAATTGGGAGGTGACGCACCTCACAATGAGCCAGGTGGGTGCTGTGTGTGCGCTGTTATGCCGGTTGTGTTATAGCTCTGATCGTTGGTGATGGTGTGGTTCCTGATGTGTGTTTCGGGGACGTGCACTGACCTGGAGCGCGCTACAGTGCACGCATGCTGGTGCTGCTGCCTTCCGCAACACACATTTCTGTCCTCAACTTCCTGCCTACTGGGCCAGCGAGCGTGCCGGTCTCTTGCATCTGCCTGCTGTGTGCAACAGCCCACAGCCTTATTTCATTTTATTACATACATTACATTACATTACACATACATTACACATATATAAAAAAAGTTTACACTAAGCATTTAATCAAAAAGCAAAAATCGTCTGCTTTTGCCTCCTTTGGCCTGCTCGACTTGGGCTGGGTGCAGTTGCTGTGATCCTCGTCTGATAGCTTTAGAAGCGTATATATTTGAATTTTATAACGGTTGGAACGTGAGGGGGCTGCCTGCGGCCCTGCTTGGTGTTGATTCAGTTCACGCGGTTATGGGGCCACGCGGTGGAGCTGTAGCCGGCTCAGGCAGCGGCCGTGTCAGCACCAGGCGCCAGACTAAAGCAGCAACAGCATCTGCTGAGGCGGCAGCAGATGCTGGTGCAGCGGCAGCCCGGGATCAGCCTGCTGCAGCTGGCCCTGCCCCTGCAGCACCAGGGGCACTAGCCAAACGCACACTCACGCTGGCCGGTTTGGAGCACGATCTCCAGCAGGTTGTGTCAAGAATGGATTCAATGTGCAGCACTGTAGGCACGCTCTCTGAGCAGGTGCCTTACTTGCAGCAGCAGCTGTCTCAGCTGTCTGCATCAATGCAGCAGCAGCAGCAAAGCGCTGATGGGGCCTTACCATCCTGGCAGGGCAACATGCTGGCAGCAACACAGCAGGTGGAGGATCTCAACACAGCCTTTGCATCCCTCAAGCAGCAGCTAACGGACGCAAGCAGCACATTCAATGCCGGCCTGGCGTGCATCCAAGAGCAGCAGCAGCAGTTGGACCGACGGCTGCAGGAGGAGCAGGAGCAGCTTCAGCTGTTGCAACAGCTGGTGGAGCAGCAACTGCAGGCACAACGCTAAGAGCAGCAGCGCCTGCTGCAGAAGCAGCAAGAGCAGCAGCAAATGCTGACGCAAGTGCAGGAGCAGTTGCAGCAGCACCAGCAGCAGCAGCAGCCACAACCTGCGCGGTTCATGGTACACGCCCTGTGGGCACGGGTGGTGCCGACCTGGTGGCTACACTAGTTGAGTGCGGTGGTGTTACTCCAAGCAGCATCACCTCTGCACGCATTGTGTGGTCACCAAAGCCAGCAGCAGCAGAGGGTAACGAGACCCTTGCTGCTGCAGGTGGTGGCAGCGGCGGCAGCAGCGGCGGCAGCGCCTCAGGCGCGCGGCGATCAATGTGCTTGTGGGAGGTTACGCTGAAGGAGGCGGATCTGCTGAGCAACATGCTTGGCGGCCGCATCCGCAGCAACCTGCGGCAGGCTGGTCACAGCATTTATGTTGACGCAATGCTCAGTGCAGAGGAGCGGCAGCAGCGAAGGGCTATGCAGCAACTGCGGCGTGAGCTGCAGCAGCAGGGCGTGCGCACCCGGTG
>CADDIJ020003174.1:0-43894 GCA_902809745.2 Tetradesmus lagerheimii
TCACCGCAACAGCACCACTAGGGCGCTTCCATCATCATCATCATCATCATCATCATCATCATCATCATCATCATCATCATCATCATCTGACCCATTCAGCCCCCACCGGCCCCCACCTCTACAGATTCAGTGAGGATCGTCATATGATGCATCATGGCCCCAGGCCGATCATCATAACTGTGGCACAGTCAATCCAGTGGCCACCAACCGGGTTACATAGGTAACCTCGCCTGTTGGGGCGCCACTGGCAGGCTCAGTGGACAACTTGTCTCTCGGAGAGCGAACATGAACTTTATGCGTGCGGCACCCTCCGCAACCCTCCGCCGCGGTGGCAGACCAAGAAAAGATTTGTTTCACTCGAACTTCGAGGGCCTGGCAGGCCCATCAGCACCACAAGATCTCAAGATCATATATGACCCTCCGCCTGCTGCCTCACTGAAGGCTGCCTGCCACAGGCAACGTGCCATCTGACTGCGCAGCTGTGCTAGTGGCAATTTCGACAGTGCATCCTCCGCTTGCTGCCTCAAGAAAGCCGTCTGCATGCCGAAACTGCCACTGGCACAGCAGTGCAGTCATTTGCATGTTGTACGCCATCAAATCAGTGATTAATTAGTAACTGCCAGTTGTGGCGGCTGCACTGCACGCGCCATCATGTGCCCGGCTCCCTAGGGCTGCCGTTGGCGCTGTTGGCTGCGCCGTTGAGCAGCACTGGCGTGTAGCTACAATTGTAACATCGTTGGCAAACCGATAACTATGCCGCTCTGCTTCCCTTCATGCGCCCGGCTCCCTAGGGCTGCCGTTGCTGCTGTTGGCCGCGCCGTTGAGCAGCAGTGGCGTGTAGCCTGCGCCCAGGTTGTACAGCCTGCTGCTGTTCATGTGCTCACGCGCCTGCTGAGCCAGCTGTGGTGCAGAAGGCAGGGCAGATGGAAGATGGAGGGTCAGTTCAACTTAAGATTGTGCCTGCTGGTTTCATGCGGAGCCTACTAAAGGTTGTACAGTGTGGCTTGATGGGCTCTTCCTGTGGGATAAGGGTGTGCGTGGGAAGACGTTCCGTGTGCTTTACAACCTGTATCAGGGTGCCCGCCGCGTGGTGTCCCACGAAGGCCACGTCACTGACAGCTTCACATGTGACCTGGGTCTGCATGAGGGTGATGTTATCTCCCCAACACTGTACCTGTACTTCATTGAAGATCTGCTGCATGAGGTGCATGCAAAGCAACCTGGAATCACTTTGATGGGCCCTGGTGATGAACCGGCTGGTCAGGTTGTGGCAGCCATGCAGGCTGATGATTTTGTTGCTGTGTGCAGATCCCTGGCTGAGGTTCAGGCTGTTGCTGCTACAGTTTATGATTACAGTTGTAAGTGGCGTTTCAAACTGAATAGCTCTAAGTCTGCTGTCATGCACGTGTCACCAGGTAGGCAGCCCAGCCAGTTGGCTGCTTCTGGCATTGTTTGGAATGGTGTTCCCGTGCTTGTTGTGCCAGAGTACTGCTACCTTGGCTTGTGGTTCAACAATGTTTGCAATTGGAACACGCACTTTGAGAAGATGTTGGCAAAAGTGCATCGTGTGAAGGGTGGGCTCATGCCAATCTGGAAGAGCCGGCACATCAGTGTGGAAGTCAAGCGTATCATTTTGCTGACGTGCATTCGCCCAATTGTTGAGTATGGCAGTGAGGTCTGGTTCCCGTCAACTACAAGGCAGTTACAGCAGATTGGCAAAGTGCAGACTGACATCATTAAATGCGCAATGCGTTGTGGCAAAGAGCGTCCTTGCTCCTCGATTCTGCTGGCTGAATGGGGTGTGAAGCCATTGCACATGTGGCTTCATCAGAGGGCAATAGAGTATTACTTTAGGGTTCAACGATTGCAGGATTCCAGGCTGCCACGTCAGGTATTTTCTGCTGAGTGGAAGCGCCCCAGTGGTGCTGTTGCAGTAACACCATGGCATAAGTATGTGCAGAGTTTGTTGTGCAAGTATGGTGTGGATGTTGCAGCGGTGGCTGATCGCGCTAGTGCATGCAAAAGTCACATCAGCTGTCAGGTCAAGAAGTTGCATGCCGATAGAATTGCTTGTGAATCACTGCAACACTCTACTTTGAGCCGTTACGTCATGCATGTTCACCCTACGCATGCTGATGCCATGCGCTTCAAACGGCCCAGGCCATTTTTGTGTGCTAGTGCGCCAACACGTGGCGTTGAGTTGCTGATGCGTGTTCGCATGGGATGTCTTTATGTGCACGAGCTACCAGTCGTTATGGGGGTAGCAGAGCAGATTCTAATACAGCGTGTCCTGCTTGTGGTCAGAATGTTGAGTCTTTGTCACATCTGATGTTTGATTGTCCTGCCACTTCTGCTCAAAGAGATACTATGCTGGATGAGATTCGGTCTGTTTTGCAACAGACAGTTGCTGATGGCGCTGGAAAATTGCGCAGTGTATTGTCATTGACTGATGCATCGACCAAGTTGTTGCGTTTTGTTTCTGATGATTTTTGGGGTAGCAAGGGGGTTTGCCGACTGGTGTCTAGGAGCATTGCTGCGTATCTTGTGAAGGCTTGTGATGTGCGTAATAGTTGCAAACATAATGGAGCGGTGCTCCCTCTTTCTTCCGCCCCGGGGGGGGGGGCGCGGGGCCGATGGCGTTGATGCTATGGCTTGATCTGGTAATTTGATGATGATGATGATGATGATGATGATGATGATGAGCCTGCTGCTGTTCATGTGCTCACATGCCTGCTGCGCCAGCTGCAGTGCAAAGGGTAACGTGAAGGGTAGCAGAACATGTGTCAGCACCGTCTATGAATATGATGTTGGTATTGACCTGAACCAGCTGCGCCAGCTGCAGTGCAGAAGGCAGGGCAGATGGAAGATCGAGGGTCAGTTCAAGTTACGATTGTGCCTGCTGGTTTCACGCGGAGCCTACTTCAAGTAGCAGCCTGCTGCTGTTCATGTGCTCACGCGCCTGCTGCGCCAGCTGTGCGGCATGATGTTTGCTATAGTTCCTGCAGCCTTGTAACCTCAAACCCGCGACCAACACACAATTCAATGTATGGTGCGGCACCTCACCATCCTGTCCTTTGTGAGCTTTGTTGTCATGCAGCGTGCCACTTGGGGCAGTGGCGCATCTGCTGCTGTGCTGCACCTGGGGCCCTGACTGAGCAAGTCGGCTGGCAGCATAGTCTTTGCATTAGTACTGTGTACCTTGCACAGACGTGTCACCCCGGGTCGGCGACACCCCAAACCAACTTCCCTCAACGCATTTCAGTCACTGCTAGTGACTGATCAACAATGGAAAACATGATGTTTCAAGCGGCAGCTCACCATTCTGTCTTTTGTGAGCTTTGTGGTCATGCCTCGTGCCACCTGCGGCAGCGGCGCATCTGCTGTGGCCACCTCCTGCACCTGCTGCACTGCGCAAGCCACGCCGTGCATGTGGTCAACTGCAGCACGCAGGTTCACCTGCTGCAGCAGCAGCAGTACAAACACCAGCCTGAAGGATGGTACACGCCATACCGTGTATGTCTTAGTGACTGTCTGTGGTTCGCTGCAGTACGCAGGTTCACCTGCAGCAGCGGCAGCAGTACCAGCAGCAGCAGTAAAGTCGGCACCTGCTGCACGGCACACGCCACGCCGTGCATGTGGTCAACTGCAGCGCGCAGGTTCACCTGCAGCACAAGCAGCAGCAGCAGCAGCAGGGAGCAGTACAAGCAGAGTTAAAGTTGGCACCTGCTGCACTGCACACGTCACGCCATGCACTGCCACACTCAGCTTCACCTGCAGCAGCAACAACAGTAGTACGAGCAGCAGTAAGGTTGGCACCTGCTGCACGGCACACGCCACGCCGTGCATTTGTCGACTGCAGCATGCAGGTTCACCTGCAGCAGCAGCAGCAGTACAAGCAGCAGCAGTACGAGCAGCGGTAACATTGGCACCTGCTGCACGGCACACGCCACGCCATGCGTGTGGTCCACTGCAGAACGCAGGTTCACCTGCAGCAGCAGCAGTACGAGCAGCGGCAGCACAAGAACCAGTGAGGTTGGCACATGCCTCGCTGTGTATGTCATACACTGTATGTGGTTTACTGCAGCACGCAGGTTCACAAGCAGCAGCAGCAGCAGTACGAGCAGCAGTTGCATTACTCCTGCTGCATAGTACACCTCAACAGCGTACGCATCATACCACTTGCTGTGATGTACCATACGCATAGTGCGCGACATGTTTGGGCAAGCGGCTTGCAAAAGTTTGCTACGGCCGTAGCCCGTGGCAGTCACTGCTCACCTTGGGTGATGCCCTGCCGCTGCCGTGCTGCGTGCCCGGGCTGCTGCTGCTGCCCTCGCCTGCTGCGTCAGCACTGCTGCTGGGTGTGCACCCGCCACCCACCAGGTGGTCCACCCTGGCTGGAGTGTGCTTGATCTGAGTGGGGGAGGCCTGCAAGTATATGCAGCAGCAACAGCAGCAGCATTTGTCAGCATCTGCTGCTGCTGGGTGTGTACCCTCCACCCACCAGGTGGTCCACCCTGGCTGGGGTGTGCTTGACTGCAGATGGGGAGGCCTGCAGCACATGACGCAGCAACAGCAGCAGCATTCATCAGCATCTTATCAGCATCTGCTGCTGGGTGTGCATCCGCCACCAATGATTCAGATGGGGGGACCTGCAGCACATGAGGCAGCAACAGCCGCAGCATTTGTCAGCATCTGCTGCTGGGTGTGCACCCTCCACCAGTGAGGTGGTCCACCCTGGCTGGGGTGTGCTTGACTGTAGATGGGGAGGCCTGCAGCACAAGAGGCACATGAGGCAGCAACAGCACTGCTGTTGAATGGCATTCACCAGCCTCAGCAATGCTACCAGCATGAAACGCAATGGGTTGAAAGGTTGGCAAGCGTGTGCTGTGCTTGGTTTGGTTTAGCTTAGAGTAGGGAGGGCTTGCAGGAAACTCTCACAGTCATCTGCTGGGCCCTGCTGCAGCAGAGACATTATCCAACAGACTTGCAAGCAGCACACAGTGTGCCTGGCTTGCTTTGGCTAGGAGTGGGGAATGCTTGCAGGAAACATGTTGCCACCATCTTCTGGCTGCTGCTGCTGCTGCAGACATGCCCTCGTGATGCGAGGAGCAAGCAGCTCTGCTTCCATCAGCCCGTGTGACTTGTTATTAAGTGCTGCGCGCAGCCTGCCTACATGCAGCCGTGCTTCATGTACCTATTCAGCTGTTCAGTAAACACAAGCATCCAGTTACTTCTGTGCACAAGACATGTGTCTGCAGAACACAGCTACTGCAGATGCGCTGGCTCAGGTGCACCTGCTGGCTTTCCACTCTACACAATAGCTGTTGTCAAAGCTGATAGAGTAACATTACTTTCCGAAAACAGTTCTACACGTTTGATTGCAGCGCATGTGCATGCCTCTGACCTGTGCTGTGGGTGATGTGAAGCCACCTGGGGAGCCCTCGGACGGAATGCAAGCAGCTCCCACTAGGTTGCTAGACAGTGTGGCTGGCTTGGGCGTAATCTTTACACCACGAGGCCGGTCCTGTGCTGGTTCTCCTTGCCCTGTGTGCGTCACAGGGTTGTAGCTCTGGTGCCATTGCGCAGAGCGCGTTGCCATGGTCTGTCACTGCTGGAGGCTGTGGTTTAAGCTGCTGTGCTTGATGCCGGATACTTCGTTGCTGCAGAGTGCGTAAAATTGAGTAGGCTCGTCAGGTGGAGTGCAGCTGAATCGATTCTAGCTTCTGGCTTGCCAATGCCCAGCAGTACAGCAACAGCGACACTGTGTCGTATCAGGGCACGTAGGTATGAGGTCGCAGGTCAGCCATGTACGCAGACGTTTGATTCACTGCGTTCAACAGTGCGTGCCTGCGCCTGTCTGTCAGATACGTGGCGGCAACCTAGCTGAACCATAACCCTAGTTGCCAATTAACCTGTTGACTGAGACTATGATTGATCGATACGTCTTTACCATAGAACAGCTCCTGTTGTGTGACCGGAAAGGTCAACTTTCGGCAGCACTGCAAACGCTGACTGTCGACGTGATGCTGCTCGTCACGTAGCTGCCGTGCCTTGAGGCACAGGCACGTACATATAAAACTTCATTTGGTTTTAACGCAATTGGCTATGGACACCAGGCGGTTCCGCCCGCATCAGGTGCTGGGTGATGCAGCACAGTACCAGCAGGCTCTGGAGCAGCAGCAGGCAGCTCGGGAGGCCCAGCACGCTGAAGCAGGCTTTGCAGTTAAACCCAAGGGCAGTAATGAGGTCCTGCAAGAAGGCTTAGCATCGCTGGAACCGGAAGTGGTGGACAGCATTCCAGAGGATGTCTGGGCAGCAGCACAGCTGCTGGGAGATCAGAAAGGGATGCGTCTCATACACATATACAAGGAGCTTGCAGAACAAAGGTAAGCCGTATGCGTGTTGTTACTGTACTACTCTCTGAAAATCTGGGTGAGGTTGTTCGGATACTCTCTGTCTGCGGTTGCTTGCAGGAGCATGAGCGCTGTTGACTGTAGTGTCGCACATGCACCAGCACAGTGCTTGCAGGAATGGACAGCCAAGCAATGATGTCCTCTGGCAGTTGGATAGCTGTAAGCAGGCACATGTATCTGCCATCCTTAAGCACACCAGCTAGCACTGGCATGTTGAAGCAGCATCATTTTTCCCTGTACAACCACAAGAAAGTTCAACTCCTCTCCATCATAGTCAAACAGCAGCTCATTGTATGTGCAACCTCCCCGATGCTGATCTTATATCCATTCTGCGTGCTCCGTGGCTGCAGGGATGCCGCAGTGCATCACATGACGCTCAACCACACTCGCAGGACACAGCAGCAGACGCTTGCAGAAAGCGGCCCCTATGCCAGTAACGGCAGCTGCAGCAACCCAGCTGGCCTTGCAGGAAGCGGCTTGCTGCTCAACAGCAGCAGCAGCAGCAACCCTTACTACAACAGCCACACCACTGCAGCCGGAGGCAAAGCTGCTGCGTGGTTGAGCTCCTCTCATGCAGCAGCAGGGACAGCAATGCTGGGTGCCGGGAGCTCGCAGCTGCTGCACAGGACAGCCGGCAAGGCAGCAGCTGTGCCGGGGCAGCTGCTGAGCAGGCGCACCGTCATGGACGCGATTGTAGAGGTGAGGCCACCTTGTGATATGATGTGCTTCCATGTACTGCTTGTGTGCAGCAGCTGTTGAGCAGGCGCACCGTCATGGACTCGATTGTGGAGGTGAGGCAACTAGCTGTGCTTCTATGTGATGCTGATCTTGTAATTAGACACAGGATTGTGGTGAGCAGAGGCATGGCTGCTGCATGCAGCAGCTGTGCCAGGGCAGCTGCTGAGCAGGCGCACTGTCATGGACTCAATCGTGGAGGTGAGGCAACTAGCTGTGCTGCTATGCACTACTGATGTTGTGATATGATGCATACAAAGATGCGATGAGTGGATGCTTGGCTGCCGCAGGCGGCAGGTGCTCCTGGGCAGCTGCGGGCTTGCTGCACTGGTCGCTGGCATCACCGCAGCTGGGGGGCCCAGCAGGCGCAGTGGCGTATAACAAAACTAAACATTTGTGCTCATTGTGCTCATTTTGGGGTGGCTCATACCATCTGAGATGGTGACTGGGCCCACATGTAACTACTCTCTCTCAAAACTAAACATTTGCCTCAGCAACGCAATTTAGCGACCTGCTTGGTTTCGTTGTCACCTGCAGAGCCATGATGAGCGCGTGATGGCTCACTTGTAGGCGCTGCAGGCGCAGTGGCGGCATGACAAAGCACAGATACGAATACATCGTAACATTGTGAGTGACTTTCTTTGTTTCTTTTTAACTGCAGAGCCATGATCAGCGCGTTATGGCTCGCTGGGACGCTCAGCAGGCGCAGTGGGCGGCGCAGGCGGCAGCGCTGTGCGCAGTGACAGGCAAGGACGAAAAGGACCTCACGCTGTCAAGAGGTAAGTATGTGTGTGTGGTGGTGGGGGGTGGGCGACTGTGTTGATGCGGTTGGTGTTGTATACCTACTGCATGCACATGAGTAGGGGAATTCTACTTCCATATCAAAAGGACCTCACGCTGTCAGAGGCAAGTTTGGAGGGCAGCACGTGATGTAGTAGTGCTGCACTGGAGGTGGCGGCAATGGCGGTAAGTACAAGATGATAAATGTAACTAACCTCTCTTTTAAAAACCACATGACGAAAAACTCACATGGGTTTATCCTCTCTCAATATATTTTGTACTGATGTTGCTGCCGTGCAGGTGATGAGTGGAGGCGCAAGCTTGAGCTGCTGGCTGCACTGGAAGTGGCGGTGCCCGCTGCACACAACAAAAACAACGCCAGCCTGCTCTAATGATACATGTTACGCCCTGCTGTTGCTGCCCTGCAGGGGACGAGTGGAGGCGCAAGCTTGAGCTGCTGGCTGCACTGGAATTGGCGGTGCCTGCTGCACCCACAAAAGAAAGGACGAGCCTGCCTTAACGATACTCGTCACTCTTTGCTGTTGCTGCCCTGCAGGTGACGAGCGGAGGCGCAAGCTTGAGCTGCTGGCTGCACTGAAAGCGGCAGTGCCTTATGCTGCACTCACACAAACAGCGCGAGCCTGCCCTAACGATACTTGTTACGCAGTGCTGTTGCTGCGCTGCAGGTGACGAGTGGCGGCGCAAGCTTGAGCTGCTTGCTGCACTGGAAGTAGCAGTGCCTGCTGCACCCACAAAAGACAATAGTGCCTGTCCTGGGTCTTGACGGTGATGTGTAACGCATGGCTTTTGCTGCCCTGCGGGTGACGAGTGGCGGCGCAAGCTTGAGCTGCTGGCTGCCCTGGAAGTGGCAGTGCCTGCTGCACCCACAAAGGCGACGAGCTTGCCATAATTACACATGCATGCATTGCTGTTGCTGCCCTGCAGGTGATGAGTGGGGGCGCAAGCTTGAGCTGCTGGCTGCACTAGAAGTGGCGGTGCCTGCTGCACCCACACATGAAACGACGGCCTGCCATAATGATACATGTTACGCACTGCTCTTGCTGGCCTGCAGGTGACGAGTGGCGGCGCAAGCTTGAGCTGCTGGCTGCACTGGAAGTGGCAGTGCCTGCTGCAATCACAAAAGCAACACGAGTCTGCCATACTGACATATGTCACGCACTGCTGTTGCCGCCCTGCAGGTGACATGTGGAGGCGTATGCTTGAGCTGCTGGCTGCCTTGGAGATGACAGTGCCTGCTGCATTATGAATTATTTCCTGTCCTGGGTTTTGATGGCTGTGTGTTGTGTGCTGCCCTTGCTGCCCTGCAGGTGACGAGTGGACGCTCAAGCTTGAGCTGCTGGCTGCACTGGAAGTGGCAGTGCCTGGTCAATCTTTGCAAACGACGCGAGCCTGCACTAATGGTACATGTTGTGCACTGCTGTTGCTGCCTTGCAGGTGGACGAGTGGAGGTGCAAGCTTGAGCTGCTGGCTGCCTCAGAGAAAACTCGGAGGAGGGCCTGTCCTGGATCTTGATGGTGACATGTTGTGTACTGCTGTGGCTGCCCTGCAGGTGGCGAGTGGAGGCGCAAGCTTGAGCTGCTGGCTGCACTGGAAGTGGCAGTGCCTGCTTCATTTGTCAAAACGACGCCAGCTTGCCCTAATTACGTATGTCACTCTTTGCTGTTGCTGCCCTGCAGGTGACGAGTGGCGGCGCAAGCTTGAGCTGCTGGCTGCGCTGGAAGTGGCAGCGCCTGCTGCAGCAGCTGCTGCGCACAAGGTCAACAAGAGACAGCTGCTGAACAAAGGTGTGGATGCAGTGCTGTTCTATGTTAGATCTGTCAGCGTCTTGTGTGCTGCTGATGTGTAATGGCATGCACAGCTATTCCAAAAGGTGCACTCAATATCTGTCGTCATATTGTCTAGAAAATATGTATCAGTGCTTTGTGTGCTGCTGCTACACAATGGCAAAGGTCAACAAGAGGCAGCTGCTCAACAAAGGTGCGGATACAAGTGCTGTTCTAGATGTGACATATTGACATATGTTCTGGATACGATCTGTCAGACTGTTGTGTGCTGCTTCTACGCAATGACATGCATGGTTGTCAGCCTCTTCCTCCTAGCTGGTTCTTGCGACTGCTGATAAATTTGCACAGACGGGGAGTATAATAGTAGCCAGACAGATGAGGCTACAACAAAGATAGGGGCAGCGGCAGCCAGGCGGCAGCATCCAATGCAACAATGGCTGACTCCTTGTTCACACACCCTATCACATGTATCGCTGCTTGTCACTGCGGTGCTTCACAGAGGGAGGCTACAACAGCAGCCAGCCCAACAGTGATGGCGGCAGCAACACCAAGGACCAGCTTCATCAACAGTGAACTACACACATCTAATCTGCCAAAGCATCACACTGGTTGATTTACGGTTTGTCCCGCCTTTGCTGTCCCTCTTATGCAGACGGCGGCTACAACAGCAGCCGGCCCAATGGTGATGGCGGCAGCAACACCAAAGGCAGCATCAATGACGGTGATGTACACACAACTAATCTCCGAAACCTTTTGGGTGGGTTTCTTACGGTTGCCCCCCCCCCCACCTAGAGTTTCCTTGTATGCAGATGGAGGCCACAACAGCAGCCGGCCCAACACACAGTGACGGCGGCAGCAACATCAAGGGCAGCATCTGTGACGGTGATGTACACACAACTTATGCTGCCAAGTGGTTTGGATGGTTCTCTTACTGTTGACCTTGCCTTTGGTGGTCTTTTGATGCAGACGGTGGCTACAACAGCAGCAGGCCCAACAGTGATGGCGGCAGCAACAGCAAGGGCAGCATCAATGATGGCGAAGCAGCAGGCACCACTGCAGCTGCTGGCGGCCACTGGATGGCAACATTGCGCAACGCAAATGAGCGCTTTGTCATGGTGGGCTAGCGTGCTGCGCTTGATGTGAGGATACGTTGCTGTGAACTGCACTTGATAGCTGCTGGCGGCCACTGGATGGCAACGCAAACGAGCGCTTTGTCATGGTGGGCTGGTTACCTGTGCTATTGTCAAACCCTATGTCTTGTTATTGTCAACCCCTAAAACATGCTGGGTGTCATAGCGACTGGCGGCCACTGGATGGCCACATTGCGCAATGCAGGCGAGCGCTTTGTCATGGTCGGCTGGTTATGCTTATTGTCTTTGAGCTGCTTTTGCCACATCTCCTCATGGGTGTACTTACCCAATTGGCATTAACCATCAAGCTGACTACATCTGCTGTTGCTTGTGCTTTATTTCTGCTGTTATCTGCAGATCGGCAACATCTTTTTGGGCCTGTTCCTGTCCATCCATCACATCTGTGATTGCTTGTTCTCTCTCTGCTGCTGCTGGTGCTGCTGGTGCTGCTGCTGCTGTCTGAAGATTGGCAACATCTTCTCAGGCCTGTTCCTGTCCATACACACCAACAACGCAGTAGCAGCAGCAGGCCTCACCACCACAGCTGACCAGATATGCTGTTGCTTGTGCTGCTTTTACTGTTATTTCCAGATCGGCAACATCTTTTCGGGCCTGTTCCTGTCCATCCACACCAACAACGCAGTGGCGGCAGCAGGTGTCAACACCATTTGCAATCCAGTGCTGCTGGCAACCGTTCATCTGACTGCATCTGCTATTGCCTGTGCTGCTTTTACTGCTGTTGCCTACAGATCGGCAACATTTTCTCAGGCCTGTTCCTGTCCATCCACACCAACAACGCAGTGGCGGCAGCAGGCCTCACCACCATACGCAAGCCAGTGCTGCTGTGGCAACCAGTAGCCTGAAACACCTGCTGTTGCTTGCACTTCTTTTACTGCTGCTGTTATCTGCAGATCGGGAACATCTTTTCAGGCCTGTCCATCCACACCAACAACCAATCAGCTGATTAAATCTGGTGACTACATCTGCTGTTGCTTATTCTCTCTGCTGCTGCTGCTATTGCTGCTGCTGCTGTGTGTGCAGATCAGCAACATCTTGTCAAGCCTGTTGCTGTCCATTCACACCAACCTACAGCAACCATTAGCTGATATTATGTGCGGTGACTTGTTCTTTCTGCTGCTGCTGCTGCTGCTGCTGTCTGCAGATTGGCAACATCTTTTTGGGTCTGTTGCTGTCCACACACACCAACAATGCAGTAGCAGCTGCAGGCCTCACCACCAATCTGTCCAATCTGAGGCAACCAGTTACCTGACTCATCTGTGGTTGCTTGCTCTTTCTACTGCTGCTTCAACTGCTGTTGTATGCAGATCGGCAACATTTTCTCAGGCCTGTTCCTGTCCATCCACACCAACAACGCAGTGGCGGCAGCAGGCCTCACCACAATTCGCAAGCCGGTGCTGCCAGCAGAGCACCACACAGCAGCAGCAAGCGCAGCAGCTGCAGCAGCAACTGGCAACCTAACTATGCAGCAGCAGCAGCAGATGCTTGGCAGTGCCGGCAGCAGCAACAGCAGCAGCAGCAGCACCAAGGCCACCGCGCGCCGGCGCAGCTGGATGGAGCGGCCATACCTGAAGCAAAAGCTGACAGACGGCGCTGCAGCAGTAAAGGTAGGGGGAAAGAGGGGTTGCGAGTGTACTGCGATTGTACTACTGCATCACTGGCTGAGGGGTGCTTGCTAACCTTAACACGCCTGAGAAACAGTTAATCAGCTGTATGGAGCGTCCGTATGTTTATCAGCTGCTGATGGACGTTGCATTAGGTGTCCCGGCGCAGCTGGATGGAGCGGCCGTATCTAAAGCAGAAGCTGACGGATGGCGCAGCAGCTGTGAAGGTGGGCGGGGCACAGACGTCTGAGGTTTGCAGTCAAAGTTTTGGAAGTTCGCTAGCTTAGAACAGCAGTGAAGGTGTGTGCGTGTGTGTGGTGGGGGTGGGGGGGGGGTGCTGCGAGTGTGTTCAGCAAGTAGCTGCGTCACTGGATGAGGGGTGCTTGCTAGCCCCAACACAGCCTGAAAATCAGCTGTTCAGGTGACTACAGCAGCACTATGTGTATCAGCTGCTCATGGACGTTGCATTAGGTATCAAGGCGGCTGGATGGAGCGGCCTTATCTGAAGCAGAAGCTGACAGATGGCGCTGCAGCAGTCAAGGTGTGTGGGTGTGTGCGTGGTGGTGGTGGTGGTGGTGGTGGTGGTGGTGGGGCTGCGAGTGTGTTCAGCAAACTTGCCTCAACACAGCCTGAACAGCAGTGATCAGCTGGATGGAGCGGCTGTTTATAAGCAGAAGCTGACAGATGGCGCTGCAGCAGTGAAGGTGTGTGCGTGTGTGGGGGGGGTGCTGCGGGTGATTTCAGCAAGTTCCTGCATTGCTGCATCACCACATGAGGGGTGCTTGCTAACCCTACACAGCCTAAACATCAGATAATCAGCTGGATGGAGCAGCCGTATCCAAATCAATTGCTGATGGAGGTTGGCAGCAGGTGTCAAGATGAGTTTGCGCTGGGACGCGATCGTGCTGCTTGGATGACGTGTCAAGGCTGGTCGGCCTTTTTTTTTACTTGTTTAGTGCGGCCGTATCTTAAGCAGAAGCTGACGGACGGCGCTGCAGCAGTCAAGATGAGTGTGTGTGTGTGGGGGGGGTGCTGTGAGTTTGCTCAAGTAGATGCTGCATCACTGAATAAGGGGTGCTTGCTAGCCCCAACGCAGCCTGAACAGCGTGTGTGTGCTGCACAGCTTAGCAGCTGGATGGAGCGACCGTTTTTGAAGCAAAAGCTGACAGATTTCGCTGCAGCAGTGAAGGTGTGTGGGAAAGGGTGCTGTGAGTATGCTGCTGAATCACTGGATGAGGGATGCTTGCTAAATGACATGTGCTGCTGCTGCTGTAATGCTTGCAGGCGCTGGGCATCTCTGCTCCTGACCCCGATTCGCTGGTGGTCACTGCCACCAGCCTGGACGGTGCCGACCTGGCTGCTGCTGCTCGCTGCTGCACTGCGATGCGGCGCTGACTACTGCCGCTGCTGCTGCTGCTGCTGCTGCACTACATCATCCATGCAGGCTTTAGGCACTTCTGCTCCTGATGCTGATTTGCTGGTGGTCAATGGCACCAGCCTGGACTGTGCCGACCTAGCTGCTGCAGCTGAACTGCGATGCGACATTGATATGTTGCTGTATTTATCACAATCCAACACTTCTGCTGCTGCTGTTGCTGCTGCTGGAATTGCATCTACGCAGGCGCTGGGCATCTCTGCTTCTGATGCCGATTCACTTGTGGTCACTGGCACCAGCCTGGACTGTGCCGACCTGGCTGCCTCGCTGGCAGTACAGCCTGTGGGCCTGGCAGCCGTTGAGGCGCGACTGGCAGTGGCAGACCCAGCACTGTACAGAGAGTACCAGGTAGGCAACATGCCGGTGGTGCACCACTATGATGTGTGTTGTGTTTGATGGGCCTGGCAGCCGTTGAGGCACGGCTGGCAGTGGCAGACCCAGCACTGTACAGAGAGTACCAGGTAGGCAACATGCTGGTGCTGCACCACTATGATGTGTGTTGTGTTTGATGGGCCTGGCAGCTGTGGAGGCGCGGCTGGCAGTGGCAGACCCTGCACTGTACAGAGAGTACCAGGTAGGCAACATGCTGGTGCTGCACCACTATGATGTGTGTTGTGTTTGATGGGCCTGGCAGCTGTGGAGGCGCGGCTGGCAGTGGCAGACCCTGCACTGTACAGAGAGTACCAGGTAGGCAACATGCTGGTGCTGCACCACTATGATGTGTGTTGTGTTTGATGGGCCTGGCAGCTGTGGAGGCGCGGCTGGCAGTGGCAGACCCTGCACTGTACAGAGAGTACCAGGTAGGCAACATGCTGGTGCTGCACCACTATGATGTGTGTTGTGTTTGATGGGCCTGGCAGCTGTGGAGGCGCGGCTGGCAGTGGCAGACCCAGTGCTGTTCAAAGAGTACCAGGTGACTGATCGCTTGTGGTGATGTGTGATGGGGCTGGTTGCTGTTGATGCACGGCCTGCAGTTGCAGATCCAAAGCTGTCCCAAGAGCACCAGACAATTATGTTGTTGACAGAAGGTGGAGGAAGAGTCTGTGTGCCATTTGGGTGTGGTATGGACTGTGCCGACCTTGCTGCCTCGCTGGCAGTGCAGCCTGTGGGCCTGGCAGCTGTTGAGGCGCAGCTGGCAGTGGCAGACCCAGCACTCTTCAGAGAGTACCAGGTAGGCAATATGGCTTTCATTCACCATCTTAGATGTTACAAGCCACCCCGATTGAACACATTGTCAACAAAATGACGTTGGTGCATCATTGTGACGGATTAGAAGCGTGTGATGTTTGCTGGGTTGGTTGCTGCTGATGCCTCGCTGACAGTGCAGTCCGTGGGCCTGGCAGCTGTGGAGGCGCGGCTGGCAGTGACAGACCCAGCACTCTTCAGAGAGTACCAGGTAAGCCACATGACGGTGTTTGAGGGTCTTGTGCACTGTGCTGCGCAGGTGCGGCTGACAGTGGCAGACCAGCGTGTGATAACAATATGGCTCTGTTTTGACCATATTGATGGCTCTGATGTGTGTATGGTACGCAACATGGCTTTGGTGCACCACTGTGACAGTTGTGATGTGTGTTGTGTGTTGTGATGACGGGTGGCAGCTGTAGAAGCGCGGCTGGCAGTGGCAGACCCAGCACTGTTCAAGGAGTGCCTGGTAGGGAACATGCTGGTGGGGCATTATGCATAATATGAAGCAATTGTATGGTGTCATTGGTCTACGGCCTGTACTGCTGGTATGACGCGCCTGTCTTGCGCTGCCTTGCAGGCTGCACAGTCAGCAGCAGCTGCAAAGGCAGGTGCAGAGGCGGCTGTAGCAGCAGAGCAGCAGCATCGTGCTGCAATGCGCACAGCAGCAGCAACGCTGCCATACCCTGGGCCACATCTGTGGGCAGATACAGACAGCCTCTCCCTGCACTACACGATACCACCTGCGTATGCGGCTACAGGTAGCAGCAGCAGCAGCAGGCAGCCGGTGCTTGTGGACGAGCAAGGGTGTGTAGTGAGCAGCGGTAGTGGCCCGGGAGTTGCTGGTGGTGCTGGCACTGCAGATCTGACTGTGCGCAACACCGGCACAACTGCTGTGTATTACAGCTGGAGTCGCAGCGGACGCCAGCGATTGCCTCTAGCTGCTGCTGCCGCTTCTGGTGACAGCAGCCGGCAGCAGGGTCAGCAGCAGGCGATAAGTGCAACAGGTACATGCATGCATGAGGAGGAAGTGCAGCAGCAGCAGCAGGAGAGGGGTGATGGCATGAGCTGCAGCTTATTCCTGCCGCAACGGCAGGGCGTCATTCTGCCTGGAGAGCACGAGAGCTTCAGGTGAAAGGGCAATAGTGCAGTGAGACATGCAGTAGCTCAGCAGCGCAAGGCCTGGCTTGCTAGCAATCACAGTGATTCATTGCAGCTGGCCATGCACCCACCCGCCATTTCAGACTGCTGCCTGCTTTCTCGTCACCCCAGCCCCACAAAACACTATCTGTGTCCACTCCCTGTTCCCTGCAGGTTCTCCTTCAAGGCTGGCAGCCCTGGCATTTTTCATGAGTCATGAGCGCTGGCCACACACCCGGCCCTGCACACAGCTGCTTGCTGCCCCCCTCTCCCCCCAGCCTCACACTACATTTTCTTTGTGCACTCCCTCTTTGCCGCAGGTTCTTCTTCAAGGCCGGCAGCCCCGGGATCTTTCATGAGTCATGGGCGCTGGCCACGCATCCATCCGGACAGTCCGCCGCCTGCTATATCACCACCCCAGCCTCATACCACACTTTTGTGCACTGTTTGTTTGTTGCAGGTTTTCCTTCAAAGCAGGCAGCCCTGGCATTTTCCATGAATCATGGGCAATGGCCACGCACCCGCCCCTGCAGCCAGATCCAGAGGCACCAGCCGGCAGCGAGGCCAGGAGAAAGGGGCACTGCATACAGGTGAGCATATCAGTGTGCAGCTGCTGCTGTAGCAATATCATGTACAGCCAGCTGCAGAGGCACCGGCTGGCTGTGAGGCCAGGAGGAAGGGGCACTGCAGACGGGTGAGCATGCCAGTGTGCAGCTGCTGCTGTAGCAGTCTTTGTGACGTAGATGCAAATACACTTCTGCCGTGTCACATGTCTGATCCAGAGGCACCAGCAGGCAATGCGGGTAGGAGGAAGGGGCACTGCATACGGGTGAGCATGCAAGTGTGCAGCTGCTGCTGTAGCAGTCTTTGTGACGTAGATGCAAATACACTTCTGCCGTGTCACATGTCTGATCCAGAGGCACCAGCAGGCAATGCGAGTAGGAGAAAGAGGCACTGCATACGGGTGAGCATGCCATATGTGCATTTCAGCTGTACAGTGTACAGCAATTGCTGAGCAAGCTCATGTACAGCCAGATCCACAGGCAACGGCAGGCAGCGGGGCCAGGAGGAGGGGCCACTGCATACGGGTGAGCATGTCAAAGCGCATTGCAACTGTAAAGTGCGCAGCAGTTGCTGTAGCAAGCTCATGTACAGCCAGATCTAGAGGCACCGACAGGCAGCGAGGCCAGGAGGAAAGGGCACTGCATACGGGTGAGCATGCCAGTGTGCAGTTGTACACCAGGAGCTGCGCTCCTGCAGCAAATGTATGTACAGCAGCAAACGGTAGGAGGCGTGACGGCGCACTATGGTTCCCTTCTGTGTGCCTCACACTCTCCATTTCTTCGGGCAGGTGCGAACTATGAAACAACCACCCATCGCTCATTGATTCATCCAATCATGTACCGCAGCGGCCAGGTGTCTCTTGCGCGACCGCAGACAGGTATTTGGGCTGATGCAATACAGGCCCAACCCTCAGGGTGAAAGCTCCACTCATTGATGCCGCTGCTGCTGATGCCGCTGCTGCTGCTGCTGCTGCTGCTGCCACCGCTGATGCTCACAGGTGCACCTGAAAGGCACAGCGGTTGCGTCTGGCTCAGCAGTGCCAGGAGAGGACCAGGCCTGGGCAGCAGCAGCAGCAGCAGCAGCAGAGGGAGGTCAGGGAGTTGCTGTGCGGGGTGGCCTGCTGCAGGAGCAGCAGCAGCTGGAGGCGCGGCTGGCACGGCAGTGCAGGGATGCTCAGGTACGAGGAATGACTGTGGTTTTCAGAGGTGGTTTGAATCGTTTGTTTGGTTGCTATGAGCCTTTCTGCACACTATGCCTATCTGAACGCGAACACGGAAGCCACCAGTGGGCCAGGCGTCAAGCATAAAGCAGCAGCATCAACACTAGTGTCATGTGTGCGGAGGGTGTTGTGCTGTTGCCAGTGTGTCACTGCTGTGCGGGGCGTCCTGCTGCAGGAGCAGAAGCTTGAAGCACGGCCGTCAAGGCGGTGCAGGGATGCTCAGGTACGGGGGGTTGTGGTTTCCAAGGGGGGGCAGTGTTTAGTTGCTTTGCCTATTTGCATGTTGTGATACAGCAGCAGCAGCAGCTGCAGCAGCAGAAGAGGGAGTTCAGGGAGTCGCTGCGAGGGGTGGCCTGCTGCAGGAGCAGCAGCAGCTGGAGGCGCGGCTGGCACGGCAGTGCAGGGATGCCTAGGTGCGAGGGGTGGCTGTGGATGTGGTTTCCAAGGGGATGGTTGGAGCGTTGGTTGAGGCTAGGGCTGTGAGGTGGTGATGCAGGGAGGATACAGCAAAAGCATCTGCCCTTGCTGTTGTGCTCATGTGGGTGTACTAGACCAAGCATATGGCCTGCAGAGTGTCGCGGTTCCCTTGCTAGTCTTGCTAGTCTTGCAACTTGTTATCACTATGCTTGACCTCTTGTGCTACTGCTGATGCTGGTGCTGCTGCTGCTGGTGTCGCTTGCAGGTGCAGTCAGTGGTAGAGCTGCTGCTGTCAGCAGTGGTGCAGCACGCAGCATTGCAGCAGCAGCAGCAGCAGGGAGGGGCCCGCAGCAGCAGCAGCAGTGCAGCAGCAGTGCCAGGCTTTCCCTCCCTAGATCATGCAGCAGCAGCTGCCAAGTGGGCTGCGGCAAACCAACCAACTGTATATCTGGTCAGCGCAGCGGCAATTGGCGGCACTAGTCCTAGTACTGCTGCTGCAGCTGCTGCTGCTACTGGTGCAGCCGGTAGTCCTGCTGATGCTGCAGCAGCTGGCCAATCCCTGCCACAGCAGCAGCAGCAGCAGCACTACTACCATCCCCAGGTGGTCAGTAAGCTGGCTGGGCTGTATGGCCAGGCAGTGCTGCTGCTGCAGCCGCCTGCACCACCACCAGAGCCTAAGAAAGGTGCGCAGGCTGTGGTTTGTGCTTTATGATGTGGCTGTGTGCTGTAGGGTGATAAGGGACAGGTGCATTAGATGTGGGCACGCAGTGCTGCTGCTGCAGCCGCCAGCACCCCCGCCAGAGCCCAAGAAAGGTGTGCAGGCTGTGTTCTGTGCTTTATGATGTGGCCGTGTGCTGTAGGGGGGCGGGTGTATTTGATGCTGCTGGGTGGGCATGCTGCTGCGGCTTCCAGCACCGCCACTAGAGCCCAAGAAAGGTACGCAGGCTGTGGTATGTGCCTTACAATGTGGCTGTGTGCTTGTAGGGAAGGGGGGGGCAGGTGTATCATGTGTTAGCTGGGTGGGCATGCTGCTGCAGCCGCCAGCACCGCCACCAGAGCCCAAGCAAGGTAGGCAAGCTGTTTGATATGTGCTTCAAGCTTTATCGTAGTACAATGTGGCTGTGTGCTGTACTACACTAGTTGGGGCTGGGTGTACTTTGCCGGGTGGGCATGCTGCTGCAGCCGCCAACACCGCCACCAGAGCCCAAGAAAGGTAAGCGTACTGTGATATGTGCTTTACGGCGTGGCCGTGTGCTGAAGAGTGGCGGGTGCGTTAGATGTTGGCTGGGAGCCAAAGAAAGGTGGGCGGGCTGTAACATGTGGCTCACAATGTGGCTGTGTGCAGTAGGGGGGCGGGTGTAATAGATTTTGCTGGGTGGGCATGCTGCTGCAGCCGCCAGCGCCACCACCAGAGCTAAAGAAAGGTGCGCAGGTGTGCTTATAAATATAGCTGTGTGCTCAGCACAGGCGTGGGGGGGGGTACTAGATGTTGCTCGTTGGGCATGCTGCTGCAGCCGCCAGCATTGCCACCAGAGCAAAAGAAAGGTAGGCAGGCTGTAATCTGCGCTGTATGGTGTGGCTGTGTGCTGTAGGGGGGCGTGTGGGTTGGCAGGCAGTGCTGCTGCTGCAGTCGCCATGTGCTGTGTGCAGTAGGGGTGGGGTGTACCCACAACTAGTAGATGTTGGCTTGACATGCAGCGTGAAGTCACATCCACGTCTCTGCAACCCTGCTGACACTGTTCTGCATATGCTGCACCTCCCTGCCTCCTTTCCATGCTTTCGAGATTGATGATTGCCTGATGATCTGTGACATGTGTGCAGTGGAGTGAGGTTCTGCATGCAGCCTGAGCTTGTGCTGGGCTGCATTGGTGATGCATTGCAGCAGCAGCAGCAGCAGCAGCTGCCAGCAACACCACCCCCACATTGTGCCTGAGGCACGTCAAGAGCTGTGCACCCTGCTAACACCATTGTACGAATGCTGTGCCTCCTTGCCTCCTTGCCGTGCTCTCATTCGTTTGCAGGCGGTGCCAGAGCTTCTGCGGGGGGCCACAGAACCGCAATCGTTTACATCGTTGCAACCCTGCTGACACCATTCTGCACCCCCTTGCCTCCTTTTTTGTTCTTTTCTTTTGTGAACAGGCGGTGCCAGAGCTTCCGCAGTCGGCCACGGTGCCACCACCACCACCAGCAGCAATAACAACAGTAACAATGTCAGTAACAGTAACACAGCTGCTGACGGAGCAGCTGCTGAGCTGGCGCCACTGCCAGAGGTGTGGGACTGGAGTGTGGTCAGCTTAAAAGCAGCACTGGCACGGCTATCAGCATCAGCCCAACCCCACCTAAAGCAGGCTGGTGCGCTGCTGGGGCAGCAGGCTGAGGTGGCACTGAGGGGAGCAGCAGTGCCTGGCAGCAGCAGCGACATGCTGGCAGCCGCATGCAGGTGGGTGCTGTTGTATGCTATTGTTGTTTACGGGTCAGTTTTAGGTTGAATCTGACGTGCTTGGGGGGGGGGGCACTGGCTCGGCTGTCAGGCTCTGCTGCTGCACCCAACAACCTGAGGCAGGCTAGTGCCGTGCTGGGGCAGCAGGCTGAGGTGGCACTGAGGGGGCAGCAGTGCCTGGCAGCCGTAGTGACATGCTGGAGAGGCCGTTTTTTTCGCTTGCAGGCACATGCATGAACACGCTGCCTCCTTACTTCCTGGTAGCCAACTTTGCATTGACACACTCCTATGGTGGGTGCACTCTTTTCAAAATTGCAGGCACATGCTGCTGCAGCTCGCCGAATCAGTGCCAGCAGTAGTGGCAGCATCACGCACCGCAGCTGCACTGCCAGCAGCCAGTGAGGCTGGCAGCAGCCCCAACACGCAGCGCAGCAGCAGAGCCAGCGCTGGTGCTGCTGCTGCCGCCACTGACGAACACGACAGCAGCAGCAGTGGCAGTGGTGCTGCTGCCGCCGCTGCTGCTGCTGCTGCTGCTGGCAAGCGTCCGTCAGAGAATGGTGCGGGTTTTGGTAGTACTGCTGGTGCGGTGACACATAGGGCCAAAGCAGGGGCAGCAGCAGCAGCAGCAGCAGCAGCAGCGGCAGCAGCAGCGCAGCAGGGGTCACTTGTGAACCAAGAGCAGTACAGGCAGCTGCTGAGTGATGCTGTGTGGTCTGCGGTGCGTCAGCAGCTGCGCGGTTTTGAGCAGGCCCTGGGCTGCTACCAGGCTGCAGCAGCATCACAGCTGGACGCTGCTGCCACTGCTGCCGCTGCTGCTGCTGCTGCCGGTGGGGGTGGTGGCGAGGCAGCAGCATGGGCAGCGTTTGTGGCTATGCGCAGGAAGCAGCAGCTGGGGCTGTGAGCAGCCCAATTAGCATACGAACAACAGTAGAAGCAGCAGTGCCAGCAGCAGCGACAGCGTCACGCGCAGCAGCTGCACTGCCAGCAGCCAGTGAGGCTGGCAGCAGCCCCAACACGCAGCGCAGCAGCAGAGCCAGCGCTGGTGCTGCCGCAACTGACGAACACAACAGCAGCAGCAGCAGTGGTATTAGTAATGCCGTTGCTGCTGCTGCTGCTGCTGCTGCTAGCAAGCGTCCGTCAGAGAATGGTGCGGCTGTTAGTAGTACTGCTGGTGTGGTGACACATAGGGCCAAAGGAACAGCAGCAGCAGCAGCAGCAGCGGCACTGGCAGCGCAGCATGGTCAGTTTGTGAACCAAGAGCAGTACAGGCAGCTGCTGAATGATGCTGTGTGGTCTGCGGTGCGTCAGCAGCTGCGCGGTTTTGAGCAGGCTCTGGGCTGCTACCAGGCCGCAGCAGCAGCACAGTTGGATGCTGCTGCTGCTGCTGCCGGTGGGGTTGGGGGCGAGGCAGCAGCATGGGCAGCGTTTGTGGCTATGCGCAGGAAGCAGCAGCTGGGGCTGTAAGCAGTCCGATTGGCTTCCTGCTCAGGCTTTGAGTGATGTCAGAAGCAGCAGTACCAGCACCAGCAGCGGGAGCATCAAGCATAGCAGCTGCACTGCCAGCAGCAGCCAGTGAGGCTGGCAGCAGCCCCAACATGCAGCGCAGCAGCAGAGCCAGCGCTGATGCTGCCGCAACTGACGAACACAACAGCAGCAGCAGCAGCAGCAGCAGCATTGGTAGCACTGCTGCTGCTGCTGCTGCTGCTGCTGCTGGCAAGCATCCGTCAGAGAATGGAGCGGCTATTACTGGAGCGGCTTTTACTTATTAGTAGTACTGCTGGTGCGGTGACGCATAGGGCCAAAGGAGCAGCAGCAGCAGCAGCGGCAGCAGCGGCAGCAGCAGCGCAGCAGGGTTCACTGGTAAACCAAGAGCAGTACAGGCAGCTGCTGCATGATGCGGTGTGGTCTGCAGTGCGTCAGCAGCTGCGAGGATTTGAGCAGGCCCTGGGCTGCTACCAGGCTGCAGCAGCATCACAGCTGGATGCTGCTGCCGCTGCTGCTGCTGCTGCTGCCGGTGGGGGTGGGGGCGAGGCAGCAGCATGGGCAGCGTTTGTGGCTATGCGCAGGAAGCAGCAGCCGGGGCTGTGAAGTAGCCAGTGTGGCCGGCTGTTCAAGTAGCAGCAGCTGCAAGCTGTGGTCGATTGTCAGCTGCATACTTGCAATAGCATGCTCTATGACATGCTGCCCAGACAGCAGTTTCAAGTAAGCAGTTGGGATGTATTGCAGCATCAGGGCGGCGTGGCAGCCGAGTGATGCAGCGGCAGCAGCTGGGGCTGTGCTGTGCTCACAGTGAGCAGCGTCTGGGCTGTTGCCAGGCTGGTGGTGTTGTGAGTGCATGCAGCGTGCGCCTCTGCATGTCTGCAGCTAGGTGGTTGAGCACTCAACGTGGTCACAGCAGCGCAATGTCGACCCTATGCATGATGCACCTGCTGCCTCTGCGAACATGCGCGAGTTGTTTATGTGCAGCCGTCGGCATGCAGCTGCTGCCACTGCAAAACATGCAACGCGCGTAGCACGCTGCGGAAATTGCAGTGCTGGCGGAGAGTGCATGCTCAGCACTAATGCCCCCAGTGTTTGTGTTTGTGCAAGGCGCATCAAGCCCCTCAGGGCCTGGTGCATGGCTGTGGCTGGCGCGCTGATGAGGCTTCTGGTGTGCCTGATACAGCTTTGGGATGCGACACACGGTTTAATGACAGCACGGGCCGCGTTGTCTGCCACGGTGTTGTGAGTGGAAAGGGTCGGATCCAGAAGTGGGGGTGGCAGCAGCAGTTGCCAGGCTAGGTGTTCACACTGGGGGTGGATGTGCAGCAGCAGGATGGAAATTGTGCAGAGGGCCGGCAGCGTGCGTTCCTGTGTCTATAAATACTTGTACGACACTGACATGACTAAAGATGTCAGGCTTTTGAGGGTGTGGGGTGCGTCTGCTGGCCGCAGCTGACATGCTGACGAGCGCGTGACTGTTCCGACATGGACGCGTTTCGTATTTGACAAGCAGTGAAGTGCATGGTGCCAATCATGGTAAAGATTTCATACGTCTATCTCTTTGAATAGAATACTAGTGGTGAATCTATCACGCTTCAAAGCCAACATAAGCGTCAAGGATCCTCGAGGAAGATTAGCACACTGGGCTGACCAATCAAGAACAACCAGGTATGTTGAAACAAAAGGGATGTATGTCTTGCTAGCTGGGCGGCCTAGCAGTATGCACCTGCAGCATAACCAGCAGACTTTCCGTGTTCCCTAACGAACGAGCTGCATTTTTCCACTATTGCTTTGTTATTCAGGCATGGAGTTAGAAGCGCTACATGGGGCACGCTCGCCCGCCACACGGCTTCTGCACACATCAGCAACCTGGTGCAAGGTAATGCCTTCTGGTGACGGTTCGTACTGATTGTATGTTGCTGCTAAAAAGCCTGCACGCGAGACCAGCCATGCCCTGGCACGGGGGCAGTCGAAGTTATGGGTCTCGGAAGCGTTGAAGGGAAGTGGCCGTGCCGAAGTCACCCATCTATAGCTACATGGTGTCTAATCATAGTACTGATAATCGTATAAGGGGCTCCATCGCTTGTGCGGAATGGAAGGTAGCGTTCGTCCCGACACGGGCGTATCATCTGTTGCTGGGCTTCAACAGGCTCACAGACCGTCACTCAAATATCTGAAAAATGCCTTGTATACCACTGCTGCCGTTGCTCGTGATGTCAGACCTGCACGAAGTGTTGGTCCCGACACTGTTGTTGGTAGTGCTGACAGCTAACAGCAACGCGCCTGATTTGTTGTAAAATCATATAAAATCAACGATGAAATGCTCAAGCAGAGCAACTCAACGGTAGAATTCCGCGATGGCGACAGTAGCATCCCGACAGTCCTGCAACCTGCTGCTGCTGCTGCTGCTGCCTCCTGCTGCTACTGCTGTCTGCTGCAGGTGCCAGGCTGTGGTCATGACTTGAGTCAAGACCGCCCCTACTGCCAACGCTTGGGCGTGTGCTTTGAACACATCAAGGCACCCGCAGTCATCATCGCTGGCTACGCATGCAGGTCTGCTGCGCGAAGTAGCGTGGTTGACAGGCGTGCGTGTATGCATGCTTTAAGTTCTGCGTGTGGTGTTGGGATTCCCTTTAGAGGGATAAAATACGCCTCTTGCTGGCTCCTATCTGTGGAGTATTTTAAATAAAGTAAAGTGAAGAAAGGGAGTGCACTGTTGCGTCAGCAGATGTGTTGGCCTGTGGCCTGCCTTCAAGAAGCTGCTCATGACGCATTTTGATCCTGTGTTTGTGTGTAGAGATGTACTGCTGGACATACCTGTCACATAGCCCTGCTGCCTGTTACTTTGTTGTTACTTTGTCGTCACATGTACCTGCGGGTTGTGCCAGCAGTGCGGCAAGTTTCAGCTGCTGCGCGACTTTCAGGAAAACAAGCCCAGCTCCAGCAGCATTGCTGGATACTTGTTACATAGCCCTGCTGTGTGCTACTTTGTTGTTACTGTCACTGTACCTGCAGGTTCTGCCAGCAGTGTGGCAAGTTTCAGCTGCTGCGCGACTTTCAGGAAAACAAGCCCAGCTGCACCAGCATTGCTGGATACTTGTTACACAGCCCTGCTGCGTGTTACTTCGCTGTTGCTTTTGCTGTTATTTTGCCTGCAGGTTCTGCCAGCAGTGTGGCAAGTTTCAGCTGCTGTGCGACTTTCAAGAAAACAAACGCAGCTGCACCTGCATCGCTGGACATAACTGTTACATAGCCCTGCTGCGTGTTAACTTTGTTGTTACTGCGCTTGCAGGTTTTGCCAGCAGTGCGGCAAGTTTCAGCTGCTGCGTGACTTCCAAGAAAACAAACGCAGCTGCAGGATGGCACTGGCCGTGCACAACATGCAGCGACAGGAATTGCGCGCAAAACGGGAAATGCAAGAAGCAGCAGCAGCAGCAGCAGGTACCGCTGGCCATAATGCTGCTGCTGCTACTGGGCTGGTGTATGGTGGTAGCGGGATCGCCTGCCAGGCGTTGAACGCTGGGTGGAATTTAGCTGCGGCTTATAGCAGTAGTGGTTCAGGACACCAGGTGTACGGATCTGCGCCGTATGCAGATTGGCAGCAGCAGCAGCAGCAGCAGCAGCAGCAAGGCTGGCCTGTGTTGCCTGCTGCACTAGCAGCAGCAGCAGCAGCAGTAGGTGATCAAACATATTCATCTGCAGGCTGCCATAATGATACGGAGGAAACCAAGAAACCTCCAGCAGCAGCAGCAGCAGGGGTCTGCCGCAAACAGCAGCAGTGGAAGCAGCAGGATTCAGACCCAAACTGGGTTCGTAAGAAGCGTCGGCACCGGTACCAGAGAAAACCCGCAGCAGCAGCAGCAGCAGAGCGGCCACCCCTGGAAGTGGAGATGCAGCAGTACAGCAACCCGCTGCAGTCACTGGCAGCAGCAGCAGCTGCAGCAGCTGTTGCTGAGCAGACCCAGCAGCAGCAGCAGCAGCAGCAGCAGCAGACGGAAGTGCCTGCACCATGCACACCCCTCGCTGCACCAGCAGCAGCACCAAAAGCTGGCAGTAGTCTTGCCAGCGCTGTTGCCGAAGCAGCAGTGAATGCATCACACGGGCGTGAGCTGCAGCTGCAGGATCTGCAAGCTGCCATTGCTGCTGCTGCTGCCGCTGTGTCAGCTGCGGCAGCAGTTGCAGGACGCGTGGGGGTGGGCATCGACCTTCCTGCTGCTGCTGCTGAGGTTGATGTGGCTTCGCATCTCAACAACAGCTCAGCACATAACAGCTCATGTGGTGTGTCGCATCTCCAGCAGCAGCAGCAGCAGCAGCCAGATGAGGCAGCAGCAGCAGGGTCAGATGCAGCAGCAGCAGCACCTCAGGATGTGTCAGAGATGAGCATCCTGGCAGCGGCAGCTGCTGCTGTGCTGCGTGAGCTAGCAGCTGGCTGCGCAAATGACATGTTAGTAACAACCCAGGATGACACAGCTGAGCTGAGCCCTGTGTACCCAGCAGCATCAGCAGCAGCAGAAAGAGAACACGGCCAACATATGGCTGGCAGCAGCGGCAGCAGTAGTGGTGACAGCAGAAAGAGAAGGCGCTCTAGCAGCAGCAGCGGCACTGAGCACAACCACGCTGCTGCTGCTGCTGCAGTTGCTGCTGCTGACCCAGCTGCAGATGCTGCAGCGCACTGTAGTGGTGAAAGCACAAAGCGGCGACACTCTGACAGCAGCAGCAGCCAGCACTATCACCCTGCTGCTGTTGCTGCTGCTGCTGGCGTAGCAGCAGAGGCGGCGGCGGCTGGTACTGCTGCAGAGCAGGGCAGCAAAGCTGCTGCTGCTGCTGCTGCTGCAGATCCAGTCAGCAGAGCTGCTGCTGCTGCAGCTGCTGACATGCCGCACTGCACCAGCAGGATCGTGCGCTACATCATTCACCAAAAGGCTGCCTGTGACGGCAGTAGCAACGCACAGCTTGACGCTGCTGCTGCTGCTGCCACCAGGACGGCACACCCCTTCAAGTCAACTCACAGGCGCAGGAACAGCAACCCCGCTGCCAGAGTTATCTCTGCTGCTGCTGCTGCTGCTGCAGAAGTAGCGGCTGTTTCTGGTGGCACCAGCAGCAGCGACGCTGCAGCTGCTTCACCCAGAGATACACCAATCTACGGCTATGACAGCAGCAGCAGCAAACAGCGTGCTGCCTTGCTAGCCAGCAACAAGCAGCAGCAGCAGCGCAAACGTGCTCCTGCGCCCAGAAACAGGGTCATTACTGTGCGGCCTGCTGCTGCTGCTACTGGTGATTCAAACTACTTCCATGCAGTTCCAACCTGCGAGTTCTGGAATAAGTATGGTCACGGGCTGTACGCAAGCGGTTCAGATGATGCTGCTGGTAGTAATCGTTTGCAGACCAAGTGGGGGGATTACTACCCGCATAAACCCGGCAAGCAGCAGCAGCTGGAAGATATGATCCCGCCAGCAGCAGCAGCAGCAGTTGCGCGGCATCAGCAGCAGCTACTGCAGCAGCAGCAGCAGCAGCAGCAGGGTGAGGATCAGGATGAGTCAAGTTCTGATCCAGAATGGCTTGTCGAACAGCCACATGCCAAGAAACCTCCAGCAGCAGCAGCAGCAGCAGCAGCAACGGCGGACGGCCACAAGCAGCAGCAGCAGGATTCAGATCCAGACTGGACTGCTAGGAACCAATTGCATAAGAAAAGACATGCAGGAGCAGCAACCGCAGCAGAGCGGCCGCCCCTGGATTGGCAGCAGCAGCTGCAGCAGCAACAGCTGGCAGCTGTAGCACTCAACAACAGTGCTGCTGCCGCTGCTGCAGCATGCGTACCACCTCCAGCTGTTGCATGCACTGCTGCTGCTGCTGCTGCTGCTGCCAAGGTTCCCAGCAGTACCTGTGCTGATGCTAGCGGTAGCAGCAGGAGGAAGCGGCATTGGACGTCACATCACCCACTTGCACCAGCAGCAGCAGCGGAAGGGGTGCCAGTGACACAACAGCAGCAGCAGCAGCAGCAGCATCAGCAGCAGCGTAAGATGCGCAGCTTTGCTGAGCTGCTGCAAGTGCAGGGTTGTGCCAGTGCACCTGTTGCTGCTGTGAAAGAAAAGCAGCAGCAGCAACGCAGTGATGCGAAGCCACATGCTCACCCTGAGATGCCTGCTGAACCAAAGCAGCAGCAGCAGCAGCAGCAGCAGCACAAAGAGCAGGATGCTGCTGCTGCTGCCAACCTGCAGTGCAGCGCGTTTGACCAGGAGCTCCAATCACTGCTGGCAGTGTACGCCCCTGAACTTGCAGCTAGCCTGGACACAGCAGATGCAGCAGCAGCAGCAATGCCAACTCCTTGTGTCAGCCAGCCAGCTGCTGCTGCTGCTGCTGTTGATGCTGGATCAGGCAGCTTGGCAGCAGCAACAGAAGCCACGGCAAGTGGTGGTGCTGCAGTAAATGCCGCCACTGCTGCTGCTAGTGCTTCTGCTGCTACTGCTGCTGCTAGGCCTGCTGCCACAGCTCACAAGGTAGCGCCAGGAGCAATGCTCCCACCCAGGTGGCGGGCCAAGCGACCACAGCAGCAGCAACAAGGTCCTGCAACACTTACTGCTGCAACTGCTGCTGCTGCTGCTGCTGCTTTGGTGCCAGCAAGGCCTGAAGCTAGTACACCGCAGCACAGCAAGCCGCCACATGCTGCTGGAGCAGCTGCTGCTGTTGTTGCCAAACAGCCGTCACAGCAGCAGCAGCAGCAGCAGGCAATGCAGCAGAGCAAGCTGCCACATGCTGCTGGGGCAGCTGCTGCTGTTGTTGCCGCACAGCCGTCGCAGCAGCAGCAGCAGCAGCAGCTGGCGATGCAGCAGAGCAAGCCGCCACATTCTGGGGCAGCTGCTGCTGTTGCGGAGCTGCTGCCGCCGGAGCATATCGCTGCACTGATGCGGGTGCTGGTTGATGCAACAAAGCGCCAGCAGCAGCAGCAGCAGCGCCAGCAGCAGCAGCAGCGGGTGTGAAGGCAGCAGCTGTTTGTTTTCTTGATAATCCAGCTTGCTGCAGGTTTCCCTGCATGCAGCGCTGCAGATCACACTGGTAGTTGCGTGTGTACTTGCTGTATGCTGTTGTGGGTTCCGTTTGCTCGCGGCGCAAGCCTTGCACGGCACTTGTAGCTTGACAACTACACAAAGTGTGGTTTATGCCGTAACCTAGGCTAGGTTGTGTTCAGAATCTGGTGGCTTCCAATTTTTTGTTGAGGCCTCTTTCAAAGTGGCAATAGATACATACGTATGGTTGTGTTTTAAACATCCATTGTGGTTTTATGGTTTAAAGCACAGTAGCCTATGGACAATCATCACATACTCTAAGCTACAGGTTGGTGCTTGGAGTTGTTTTGAGGATGCGTACACGTAACATATATGCTTGCATGCATACGCTTACGCTCATAGCATTACATCACCTATCTCTGTGGTGGGTTGCGGAGCACCAAGTGTACTTTAGAGATGACGTGTGATTGAAAGTCCCCTGCCATTGTTGCAGATTTGAGCCCGCTTCATCATCCGCATTGTCAACTCACTACATAACTACTCACTACGTTCTGCCAAGGCTATGTGGTGTCATTCATTCTGTTGTGAGTTACATCTAGCGTGTACATCATGCCTACACATATAGCAGTGTTTCACACAGCTGGGTATAAGGTTTATGCCATCCTGTGTGTTTTTCCAAATCTGTATGTGAGCCTACCTGCTAACATACGCATAATGTATTCATCAGAGGCTACACTACAATCAGCAGACGATGTGTCATACACAATCAGTTGTGCTGTATCATACAGCTGAGCTGCTGTGATACAAGTGCATATGCAAGTACGCGTTCAGAGCTGCTTGCAACAACCACAGCTGCATCGGCATTGGTGCCCGTTGCATCTTTGTTTGAGTTGTCACTACCATGTTACAATTATGCCAAACTACGTGGCAGCCGCCGCCGCCGCTGCCGCTGCTGCTGCTGCTCCTTTGCAGAGCGCATTGTGGGGTCTTGGTGATTGCCGATCAATGCATGATGCATTTTGAACAGGGTGTGCCTGTCAGCTGGTTCAACTGTCAGCTGGTTCAACTGTTAGCTGGTTCAGTTACGTGTGTGCGCTCAACAAGATGCACACTGCTGTGCACTGGCAGCTTTTTTCAGTGGTGCTAGCAGGAAGGAGTCGGTACGCATCTGGCAGACACGTGCTGCCTTGCTGATGTACCACGCATACTCAGCCACAAAGATGCAACAGCGTATGTGTCTCTGTGTTACCTGGTACCAGTGGTGTTAACTACTTGGATCCATTGATCAATTACACTTATACTGTGGCTTGCCCCTCTCGTATGTGCTGTTTTGCAACCTGTTGCCATCCATGTATATTCAGCTGTGGAGGAGCAGCACAACTTGATGTGCCTGCATGCAGCCACTGTATGTCACACGGTGTTCCATCTGTTACAAGCTTGGATACCCCCTACCAGTACTACCTACCCAAGGGGTATCTGTTACATGCATCTGTTACATGTGCACACACAGTACACATGCGCTCTGTCCTGCGCCTCGCACTGAACTGGCTCTCAATTTCCTTGTGAGAGTTGAGGCACTGCATACTTGCTTGCATGCGCAGCCTTGCATGATTCGCTAAGGTGCGGCTGCAGTGTCATATGCTCTCTGTCCTGCAAATTGCACCAACTTTGCTTGTTCTGGCAAAATGCAGCGCGGTGTGAGGCGTGCGTGCTGTTGCACCTGCCACCTACCAATCACACACAGCATGTGTTCAGTGCCTGATACAGGAGCTGCTACACATATGTGCGTGACGTAAAAGTTTTGGTTTGACGGTGAACGAGGTTGCGGCGGAGTGTGGCACACTGGATGTGTGTCTTCTTCCACTAATCAGTGTCTGTGTGTGCAGCGCATGCTGCACGAGTTGACTCCTGTCACTCGCAACCCGCACACACAGTGACATACGCTGCACACCTGCGCGTTCGTTGTTGTCTGTGTGTGCAGCACGTGGCGTGCGCTTGTTGTGCGTGTGGTTTTTTGAATCCTGCAACTTGCACACACACTGACATGCACTGCGTTCTAAGGAACATCAGTGCAGGCTTTGGCTCTGTCCTGCAACTTGCATCAATCGCTGTCGCGATTTTGGCCACTACGCGTGCGTTTACAGGCACACAATCACACACATGTGCAATCACATTATGGATTTTTGTTGACGGAGCTTGAAGCAGGTGCATTGTACAACACGGCTTGTTGGTTGGTGGTTTTGTGCGGTTGGAACACCCACTGTGCCCTCAAACCCTCACATGCATTGCTGTTAGGGCGCCTGCTTCACAATCAGCTTACATCCAATATGCAAATGCAGATATTGCATTGTGTGTACGACTGAGATGCTGCATTGTTGGTACGACTGAGATGCTACCTACTACCACGCTGAATGTGTGTGTGCTTTTGATTGTGCCTGCTGATGTCATGACACAGCGGGCCGCTCCTGGTCAAGCTTTGCATCAAGGTATGATTTGCTTTTACCTGCGGTTCCAGGATCCGACTAATTTCATTTACTTTACATTTGGCTCTAAGTATGCCATATGTCTTGCATGTGCCAATCTCAGATCTTGTCGCCATGTGAGCAGTGCGTAGTTATCAGCTACTTACTTATTGTTACCCCACCCATCTTCTGCTCACATGGCAATCTCTCTGTTGCCAGCGGTGGCAGGCCCGCTGTGCCCCGCTGTCGAGATTTGACTACACCTAGACGCTAGGGTTTGTGTTTTTCCTGAACCCTAGTTGTTGGTTTGTCTGACAGCAACAGCATGGCTGCGCTCTGTGGTGAAAAGCCTTAACAGCGTTGTGCTCGGGCAGGCAATTCCACATTGTTTTGGCCCACAGCCCGCTGTCGGTTCTACATGACATATCGTGTCTGGCTGCTAGGGATTCAAAAACATAGTTGTTGGCGCGTGTTAGCGGTCAAACAGCGCGGCTATGCCCCATGTTCGTGCCTGCGAGGGTGCTTTGCTGTCCCCTTGTTGTGGCTTCATGCGTTGCTGTGTATCTATTTCATGCGTTGCTGTGGCAAGCACCTGACCCAACACGTCAACGGTGCTGCGGTGTTCGCTTGGTGTGCTATGGCATGTGGCTGTTGCGTTTTGGCTATGCTACATGTGGTAGACGCCTTCATGCTGGGTGTGCTGGGCTCCACTTGCCGCAGCGTAACAGCGGAGCTGTTCAAAAGCGCCAGGCTGGCGCATTCAAGCATGTGTCGTGTGACATGTTATTTATGCCAGATCCATTCCTGGGCTCACGGGGTTGATTCTGTGCATTCCTTTCACGTCACGTGAATCGGATGCAAGCCAGCCTGGCTCCTGGCAGGTGTTTTGTGGAAGGCTTTGAGTGGCCTCCGGTGCTTTGAGCGGCTCACAGAAAGAGTGATGTGAACGGCGAGGGTGTACTTCTCGACTCTGTCATGGCCTGCATTCAGCCTAATTAGTTAGGCACATGGCCAGCCTGGCTTGCGTGCGCAGCCTTGCGTGAGTGAGCAGCCTTGCATGCTGGGGAAGGGTGTCACTGCATGCTTTGCTGCTTGGTGCTGCTATTACTTTTACATGGGGACCGATCGTCGATGCTCTTGCGCCGTCCCCGCAACAAGCCCATACGGCAGCAACACCCACAAACAAAAAACGCTCACATCTGGTAGCAGCTGCTGCCAACAACAGCGCTATCATCCGTGTCTCTACCCCTAGCCCTCACCACTTCCCTTCCCTCAGGCATGTGCACAAAACAATAAATCAGCCACCCCCCAAGCGCCGTCCCCGTAACCAGCCCATACGGCAACAACACCCAAAATTCAAGAAATCACATCACTTCTGGCAGCAGCTGCTGCCAACAACAGCATTCCCGTCATTCTCTTCTTGACGTTGCACCACCTCACTGCCCTCAGGCATGTGCACAAAGCAATAAATCAGCCAACCCCCAAGCGCCGTCCCCGCAACCAGCCCATACGGCAACAGCGCAGCACCCGGCGTGCCCAACCGCACACTCGCACCCCACAAAACCCCACCCAGGCCGGGGCCTAAACCCCGAGCAAGGCTCGCGAGGGTTTGACCGACCCCGTTGACTTGGCCTAGCTGCTGAGGCGGTGGCAGTGCGTTGACCAAAATCATGCTGCTGGTGAAAGCTGAGCAGCCGGATACTGCTTTTAGAAGCATCGTGAGGTAGAAGAAGATCCAAGCCCAGGTGCCTATGCTGCTGCTGCTGTTGTTGTTGCTGCTGTTGGTCAGGGTACTGCTGCTGCTGTGACTAAAGCCGGCTGACCGCATTACAGTCGGCACCCTCACACCACCACTGCTGCTGCCACTTGTAGCCACCCCGCTCCAGTCAAGTGCCGCATCAGCTGCTGCCGGTGCGTTCAAGTAGCTTACTCGGTCCCCCTGCTGCTGCTGCTGTTGGTGTGCTGCTGTCGGCACAGCAAAGCGAACACAGGGAATGCCAATCGCCACGAGCACTGCCAGCAGTAGGCCAGCACGTGCCACTGGCAGTGTGCCAAATGCGCGCTGCAGCCTGGGGTAGGCGAGTAGGCTGAACGCCATGAGGCACAGACCTCCGAAAGCCAACGGGCCTGCCAGCTGCACTTCTGGCAAGGATAGGCCGCCTGCACAGCAGTGACAGCACCAAGCAACACTTGTATTAGTGGGTAGGTGAAAACCAGGACGACACATGGCTGGGACGAGGGGAGTGGAGTCACATGTATCACAGGCAGTTGCAGCCTGGGGAAGGCTAGTAGGCTGAACGCCATGAGGCACAGACCACCAAAGGCTAGGGGGCCTGCTAGCTGCACTTCAGGCAGTGACAGGCCACCTGCATGCACGATGCAGCAGGGGATATGGCAGACGGGAAGTGTAAGGCAGGTGAGAGGACGGCCAGATCTGCAGAATGCTCTACCTGCAAGACGGCCATTCTGCTGAGGCTGATAGTGCCTTAGCAGCCTAAGTTGAGGTCTGCTAACCCCTTCTAAGGCCAGTAGAGATAACACTGCAGAACGGTTTGAAAAAGAGGGTAAGGGGGGAGAGGGGGCACACGCTGAGGGTGCCGAATGCGCGCTGCAGCCTGGGGTAGGCGAGTAGGCTGAACGCCATGAGGCACAGGCCTCCAAAAGCTAGGGGGCCAGCTAGCTACACCTCTGGCAGAGACAGGCCGCCCGCACAGACATGACAGTGACAGTGACAGGCCGGCAGGCAGGTGACAAAGTGTCCAGGACGACACATGGCTGGCAAAAGGGGATAAAGAGGAAGACTGGCAAAGGCCGAGGGTGCAGAATGCACCCGTTGCAGCCTGGGGTGGGCGGGTGGGCTGAACGCCATGAGGGTCTGAATAGACCACCAAAAGCTAGGGGACCCGCTAGCTGCACTTCAGGCAGTGACAGGCCACCTGCAGCCAAGGCAACACAGGTAACACACACAGACAGTTGCATTGGGGCATCATTTACCATGCATGCGAAAGAAAATTAAGCATTGTTTTTTGGGGGGGGGGGCACCTGCACAGACATGACAGCACCAACACACACAGCAAAGCAGGCAGCTGGAAACTTTCCAGAACGACACACATGGCTGGGAAGAGGGGAGTGAAGCGGAATGTATCACAGGCGGTTGTACCCTTGGGTAGGCGGGTAGGCTGAATGCCATGAGGCACAGACCTCCAAAGGCAAGGGGGCCTGCTAGCTGCACTTCTGGCAGTGACAGGCCACCTGCACAGAAATAACATAACACCAGACGCAGCAAAGCAGGCAGGTGAGACAGTGGCCATTACGACACATGGCAGGAAGAGTGTAGTAAAGTCAGCACTGCCAGCAGCAGGCCAGCACGTGCCACTGCTAGCGTGGCGAATGCACACTGCAGCCTTGGGTGGGCGAGTAGGCTGAACGCCATGAGGCACAGACTTCCAAAGGCTAGGGGGCCTGCTAGCTACACTTTTGGCAGTGACAAGCCGCCTGCAGGCACAGCAACACAGGTAACACACACAGAGACAAGTGTGTTGTCATCAGCAACATGCATGCAAGAGCGAAACACATTGTTAGCGCGGGGTTGGGTGGGATGGGGGCCTGGCGTTGCTTGTCCTATGTTGATGCCGGGGTCTGTGCCATCAAAGGCTAGGGGGCCTGCTAGCTGCACTTCTGGCAGAGACAGGCCACCTGCAGGCACAACATCACATGCAACACACACAGTGACACGTGTGTTCCCATCAGCAACATGCATGCAAAATGAAGTCTGTTGCATTGGGTAGGCGAGTAGGCTGAACGCCATGAGGCACAAGCCTCCAAAGGCTAGGGGGCCTGCTAGCTGCACTTCTGGCAGTGACAGGCCACCTGCACAGCAATGGCAGCACCAACAAACACAGCAAATCAGGCAGGTGAGAAAGCGGCCAGGGCGACACACATGCTGGGAAGAGGAGGTACAACACGAGCACATGCCTGAAAGGGGATAAGGGGGAAGAGGGCAATTGGCTGAAGGTGCAAGATGCGCGTTGCAGCCTTGGGTAGGCGAGTAGGCTGAATGCCAGGAGGCACATGCCACCGGAAACCCTAAAGCTAAACCCGTCACAGGCACCCTACCTTGGCAGGTGAGAGGATGGCCAGACCTGCAGAATGATCCACACGGCTGGAAAAAGGGGATAAGAAAAAAAAGGGGGGAGAGGGGCAAAAGCCGAGGTTTCCAAATGCGCGTTGCAGCCTTCGGTAAACGAGTAGGCTGAGCCCATGAGGCACATGCCACAGGAAAACCCTAAACCTAAACCCATCAGAGCCACCCTACCTTGTCAGGTGAGAGGATGGCCAGACCTGCAGATCAACATGGCTGGAAAAAGGGGATAAGGGGGGAGAGGGGCAAAAGCCGAAGGTGCAAGATGCGCGCTGCACCTTTCGGTAGGCGAGTAGGCTGAACCCATGAGGCACAGGCCAAGGCAAGGCGAAACTTTCCAGCAGCAGCTGCCAGCGGCCCCTGACACAACAACCAGCCCAAGTCTGAAAAGTTGAACCCTGGTCAATGCACCAGGTGCACCCTTACCAGCTTACCTTGAGCCAGCAGCAGTTGCGGGTAGCGAATAGGCTGGCAGCGGCAGAAACCAATAAGCACCTCACCTCGGGCGGTTGGTGCTGGTATGAAAAGAGCTGCAATGCCGCCCGCATAAGAAAATCAATCTACCCTCACCTTGTGCGAGTAGTGCTGAGGCAAACACGGTTGTCGACTCAAGTGACACACAAATCCACAAGCATGTGAAGCCTCACTTTGTGGTCACCCTGAAGACGGAAAAGACAGCTCACCTTGGGTGAGCGGTGCAGAGGCGAACATGGGGGTCAGTTCGTCCAGGGCGCAGAAGAGCAGGCAGGTGTTGCCATAGCCCGCAAGCGCCAGCAGCACCTGCCGCTGTCATTCCAACCCCTGGTTCATACAAACAACAAGCTGTAGTGCACCGCACAAGCATCCAGCCCAGTCTCCCCTAGAATGTGACCCCTGAAACAAAACACGGCCGCACTGCCCCAAAACAATCATTATGTGCTCACCTTGGGCCAGTGGTGCTGAGGCAAACATTGGAGTAAGCTCATCCAGGGCGCAGAACAGCAGGCACGTGTTGCCGTAGCCCGCCAACGCCAGCAGCACCTGCCGCTGCCTGTACCAGGGCACCTCTGGTTGCTGCTGCTGCTGCTGCTGTGGCTTGGTAGAGTCAGCTAGACATGAATGATGGTCCTCTTGCTGCTGCTGCTGCCGCTGCTGTTGCTGCTGCTGTGGCTTGGTAGAGTCAGTTGGAAATGGCTGAGAATCCTCTTGCTGCTGCTGCTGCTTGACAGACCCAGCTGGCAGCACTCTACCTCGCAGCCTGCCATCTGCCTGCTGCGTTCGGTGCCAGCCGTGCTGGTCTTGCTGCTGCTGGTGGTCAGTTACACTGCTTCCTGCTCCTGGCCCTGGTGTCTGTTGAGCAAAAGAAGAAGAAGCAGAAGAATAAGGCTTGCCTGCATCCTGGAATGCTGAATGCTCAGGCTGAAGCGGTGATAACTCCACTACAACTGACTGCTGCTGCTGCTGCTGCTCCTGCTGGCTGAGCTGTTGCTCCAGGTGGGGCTGCTGTTGATGCAACTTGCTGTACGCTTTGCTGCTGCTGCTGCCGCCAATGCTGCTGAAGCTCCGGAGCAGCCAAGAGCTGTCCCAACACAGTGAAGACCCCAGCCCAGCACCACTGGTACCGGCACTGCAACTCCCGCTGCTGCTGCTGCTGCTGTTCTGCAGGTCCGCAGATGAGTGCATGCTACTGGCTGACTGAGCATCAACCAAGTCCCTCAGCTGCTGCTGCTGCTGCTTGGTTGATGCCACAGTGCTGCTGCTGCTGCTGCCAGTGCCGTTACAAATGAAGCTGTCAGTTGGCTGCAGCAGCAGCCCTTGCTCTGCTTGGCTCAGCACAAACGGCCCAAGCTCATCAACAATATCCTCGCCATGCCTACCGTCCGCTGCTGCTGCTGCGGCTGCTGCTGCTGCTGTTGCCGCTGCTGCTGCTGCTGCCGCCGCTGCTGCCGCTGCTGCTGCTGGAGGAATAGCTTCGCTCCCATTGCCAGTCATTGATGATCCACCATCCCAACTTGGCAAACTGCTGCTGTTACTATCTGCTGGGAGCCACATCTTGCTGCTGCCGCTACTGCTCAGCAGGCGCCGGTACTGCCCCCGCTGCTGCTGCTGTTTTTGCTGCCACCTTAGTGGCACAGCAGCAGCAGCAATGCGGCTGCGTAGCGCAGCTAGCCTACTGCTTATACCCGCCTTGTTGTCACTGCTGCTATTGCTGTTGCTGTAAGGTTCATCTGCAGGGTGCAGCTGGGTGGATGCAACTGCTGAGTAGCCCTGCTGCTGCTGCTGCTGTTTGCGTGCCCGTGTCGCCACAATGGACGGCAGAGTCTCCTCCAGCAGCAGGCAGTTGAGCAGCAGCGACAACCCAGAAAACGCAGCTGCCACGATGCAAGGCAGCAGATAGGGCCTGCAGCAGCAGAGACAGCAGCAGCAGCAGGCAGTTGAGCAGCAGCGACAGCCCTGAGAATGCGGCTGCCACGATGCAAGGCAGCAGATAGGGCCTGCAGCAGCAGCAGCAGCAGCAGCGACAAAGCAGCAGGAGATGGCGACAAAGTGGTCAGCGTGTCTTCCAGCAGCAGGCAGTTGAGCAGTCACTGCTGAGCGGCTTTGTCGCTGAGCGACAACCCCGAGAAACCAGCAGTCGATGCTGGGCAGCAGGTGAGGCCTGTAGCAGCAGCAGCAGAAGCAGCAGCTGGCGGAACAGTGGTCAGCGAGTCTCCTCCAGCAGCAGGCAGTTGAGCAGCAGCGAAAACCCAGAGCATGCAGCTGCAACGACGCATTGTAGCAGACAGGGCCTGCAGCAGCAGCAGCAGCAGCAGGCAGTAGCAGCAGCAGCGGCGGCAGCAGCAGCAGCAGCAGATGGTGACTTAGTGGGCAATGTGTCTCCTCCAGCAGCAGGCAATTGAGCAGCAGGCAGTTGAGCAGCAACGACAACCCTGAGAATGCAAAAGCCACGATGCAAGGCAGCAGATAGGGCCTGCAGCAGCAGCAGCAGCGGCGGCAGCGGCAGCAGCAGGAGATGGCGACTTGGTGCTCAACGTGTCTCCTCCAGCAGCAGGCAGTTGAGCAGCAGGGATAACGCTGAAAAAGCTGCTGCCACGATGCAGGGCAGCAGATACGGCCTGCAGCAGCAGCAGCAGCTGTGGCAAAGCAGCAGCAGCAGATGGTGTGCAGTGCGTCCCATCCAGCAGCAGGCAGTTGAGCAGCAGCGACAGTCCAGAAAAAGCTGCTGCAACGGTGCAAGGCAGCAGATAGGGCCTGCAGCAGCAGCAGCAGTTGCAGATGGTGACGTAGTTTTACATAGTGGGCAATGTGCCGCATGCAGCAGCAGGCAGTTGAGCAAGGAAAGCCCTAGGAATGCAGCAGCCACAATGCAAGGCAGCAGATAGGGCCTGCAGCAGCAGCAGCAACAGCAGCGGCAGTTGGTGACAAAGTGCTCAACATGTCTCCTCCAGCACAAAGCAGTTGAGCAGCAGGAGTAGCCCTGAGATTGCAGCAGCCACGATGCATGAAGGCAGATAGGGCCTGCAGCAGGCAGTTGAGCAGCAGCGACAGTCCAGAAAAAGCTGCTGCCACAATGCAAGGCAGCAGATAGGGCCTGCAGCAGCAGCAGCAGCAGCAGGAGATGGTGACTTCATGCTCAATGTGTCTCCTCCAGCAGCAGGCAGTTGAGCAGCAGCGACAGCGCAGAGAATGCAGCTGCCACAATGCATGGAAGTAGAGATAGAGCCTGCGGCAGCAGCAATCACAGGAAAAAATGACAAATGCATCTGCTGGTTGTCTGTTGATCCGCAGACACGATAACGCAAGAAATGCAGAAGAACTGAGCGGACCAAGCATGCAACTGAAGCACTGCTTTACACAAAGGCGAAACCGCCGGCAGAGCACCCCATCATACCCTGCCAGGTGTTGCAAGGCTGTGACAAGACTCTGCCAATGGAGGGCCCTGCAATGCATACCAGGCCCCAAGCAACAATTGACGTGCTGGACACAGAAAGTACCAAAGACCCACCTGGCACGAAATAAGCCACGGTCACTGCACCCCAACATGCCTGGCCAGGTGTTGCAGGGCTGTGGTGACAGGCCTCTGATTAACGGACCCGCAATGCAGCCCAAGCCGAAAGCAACAAGTGACAGCAGGACACTGCCAGTACAAACAAAACACCAGGCAAAGCACCTTCTGTGCCGAAGGAACCCACCTGACACGAAACAAGCCGCCGTCACTGCAACCCATCACGCCTGGCCAAGTGTTGCAAGGTTGTGAGAGCAGGCCCCCAATAGAGGGCCCTGCTATGCAGCCCAGGCCCCAGGCCAGTGACATGTGCGACACTGCTGGTGTAAAACCACAACAGCAAAGCAACTGCAGCACTGCTTTACACAATGACTCACCTAGCACGCAGCAAGCCACCGTCACTGCACCCCATCATGCCCTGCCAGGTGTTGCAAGGTTGTGATAACAGGCCTCCAATTGAAGGCCCTGCTATGCAGCCCAGGCCCCAGGCCAGTGACATGTAGGACATGACCTGGCCTTGAGTGAGGGGGTCGCATGACTCCCCAATCATGCACTTCCATGCTCTGCACACACGAGAAAACACAAGAGAGACTCGACAAGAGCATCAAGTCATGCAGCTCGAGCGAGAAATGACAGAGAGATGTGTATGATGGGCTCAAAGGATATTACAGGTTTTTACAATGCAACCCAGGCCAGTCACATAAAGGGGGTCACAGGACCCCCCAATCATGCACTTCTATGCCCTGCACAAACAATGAAGGGACAGCACATCAGTTATTGTTAGCATGCAGCACACTTGAGATAAGAGGGTGCATCCGAGGCATCTGATAAGCCGCCCTCATTTCAAGCGTGCTGCATGCTGTGCTGCTGTGCTGTTCCATCATGGTTTGTGCAGGGCATAAATCATCAAAATGGGGCATTCAGCAGTTTGCATGAGAGCACTGCCATGCTGCGATGCATAGGACTTGGAACTTGTCACTAGAGCAGCAACAAGCAGTGCTGTTGCGGCACTCAAACAACAATGCCGTTCCGCAGCCCTGCCACTGCGTGCAATGCTGCTACCAACGCGAGGCAACAAATGTACCCCTAACAAACAGCGGCATGAAGAGCAGCAAAACGCAGTGCTGTCGCAACACTCACACGATGATGCCGTTCAGCAGCCCTGCCACCGCCCTTGACGCTGCTGCTGAGCTGTAGCTGCCAGCCAGGCCAAACCACAGCAGTCCTGCAGTGCTGGCGGCTGAGCCAAGCACCATGATGGGCTGCAATGAACAAATGAAAAAAATTCACGGCAGGGCAGCGCAGCACAGCAGCCGGCAAGTAATGACTTTATTAGTTATACAGGAAGACAAGACCTAGCCCCCCATCTATAGACAGTTTGCAGTGCTGGCTGCCAAGCAGAGCACCATGATGGGCTGCAATTGCAATGCACGGCAAGGGCAGCACATCAGCAGGCGGTTGGTGACTTCATCGGGCAGGTGATTGGTTTGCTGCGTATGCAGGAGACAAGGCACAGCCCAGCCAAACCACAGCAGGCCGGCAGTGCTGGCTGCTGAGCCAAGCACCATGATGGGCTGCAATGCACGGCAGGACAAGGCAACGGCGGCGGCAATAACTCTCAATCAGGCTACGAAGTACTGACAGATCAGCTGGACTCCGCAAAAGGCGCCTAACAAGCGTCAAAGAGCAAGACCAGTTGGTAAGCACAGCCAAACCAGAGCAGGCCGGCTGTGCTGGCTGCTGAGCCGAGCACCATGATAGGCTGCAGCAAGACAGGGCAGGGCAAGGCACACACAACACCCGATGTTCGGTGAATTTACAGGGTACGTGGGGGAGACAAGGCACACAGTACAGCTGCCCAACTGAAATGTTATTGTGCAGAGCTGGCTGCTGAGCCGAGCACTATGATGGCTGCAATGCATGGCAGGACAGCGCATCAGCAGGCAGGTGACTGTACTGGGTGTACCCAACATGAGCATTGATAAGCAGAAGCAAGTAGTATGCTGAGCCGAGCACCATGATGGGCTGCAGCAGAGCAGGACATGGCAGCAGTGACAACTTCTGATCAGGCTACCCAGGACTGATAGAACAGTGGTAGCACTGCAGGTAGAAAGCAGGTTGATGAGCAAGAGCAGGTGGTCAGCACAGCGGCAGGGCTTTTGGTGCTGGCTGCTGAGCCAAGCACCATGATGGGCTGCAGACACAGGTAGAGAGCACGGCAGGACGGGGCAACACAGCAGCATGCGGTTGGTGAGTCCACATGGAATGCAGGGATATATACTGCAGCCTCCCAACTGTAAACTGTTTGCAGTGCTGGCTGCTGAGCAAAGCACCATGATGAACCGCAACGCACAACATGACAGCGCAGCACAACATTGGGTGGTTGGTGTGTCAAAGATTAAAATGGTTGGTTGAATGTTTAGGGGTCTGACAGCCTAACCACAGCAGGCCGGCAGTGCTGGCTGCTGCGCCGAGCACCATGATGGGCTGCATTGAGCAGTCGGGCAGGGCAGCACACCAGTACGCGGTCGGTTAAGGATAAGCTACGCGTGGTGTGTTCACACTGAACACACGCAGAAGGTTAGGCGCGTTGTGTTTGTGATGACGAGGCAACCCTTGTTTGTGATGACGAGGCAACCCTTGTGTGCCTCCACAGCTTCATCCGGTGGATATGCAGAGAGGCAAGACACAGCCAAACCACAACAGACCGGCAGTGCTGGCTGCTGAGCCAAGCACCATGATGGGCTGCAGATACAGGCAAAGAGCAGACAGCATCTAGTGTGTCAAGGATGCATGCACCTTGAAAACGAGTCTGGCAACGTGCAGATCTTCTAGAGGCTCTACACATCGTCAGACTCCTTCTAAAGATGCATACATCATTGTCACACCAGACAATGTCTGCTGCACACATGTGTCTACGCAGCTCCCCTTACAGCATGCCTTTCTGTCGGCAGCACGTGCTGCTGAACTCTGGTGATGCACTGCAAAGCACATGCTGCTGCTGTTCAATGCCGCCCCTTCAACCCAAACACTGGACACTACTGCAGCAATACACCTTACTGCAGCGTTACAACGCGGGCAACGCGGTACAACCTTGCCGCGGATCCTGCTGTTGACTTCCATCCCCGATGATGCTGCCCAAGCCTACGGCGGTGCATGCTGCTGTTGTTCAGTTCAGCAGCGGTGCAACACGATTCTGTTGCAACACCCTGCAGCACCCTCTGTCGCCTGCTGCACCCCTGCTGCGCTGTCTGCACCCATCAGTTGCTGTTCGCAGCACTACGCACTGCTACATCATGATACTGTACTACGATAGTACGTCACCCTGCAACCCACCTTGCGGCCTATCCTGTTTGAAAACAGACCCCATGCATAGCTGGTGGTGAACTGGCTGAAGCTGTACACAGCAGCCTGCATGTGACATGACAGAAAGCAGCAGCAGCAGCAGGGGGTTAGCAAGCAGAGCTGATGGTGATTAGAACTGAAGCTGTACACAGCAGCCTGCATGTGACGCCACAGATAACACCACCAGCAGCAGCAGCAGCAGTAGCTGCAGCATCATCACACACTCAGCATGCATAGCTGGTGGTGAACTGACTGAAGCTGTACACAGCAGCATGTAGTTCACAGACAAGAGCAATAGCGGCAGCGGCAGCAGCAGCAGCACGGGCTTAGCACGCATAGCTGGTGGTGAACTTTGACTCTGTCCACTGCAGCCTGCGGCAGAGTAAAACACAGATGCAGCAGGAGTAGCAGCAGGCGCTTAGCATGCACAGCTGGTGATGAACCCGACTCTGTCGACTGCAGTGGCTGCAACCTGCGGCAGACTAACACACACAGCAGCATCAGCGCCAGCACATATGTGTTCCGACATATGTACCTGGTGTCACCAGCGCCACCTAGGCCTGCCCTGCACGTGCCCAGCGGGCAGGCAGTGA
>CADDIJ020003175.1:0-25578 GCA_902809745.2 Tetradesmus lagerheimii
ATAACCATAAGAGGCAAGCCTAGCCCAGGTGGGGGGGTCACCCCTCTTGGGCCTCGGGTTGGCTCTCTTCATGTGCCTGACCTGTTGTATGCTGATGATGGGTGTCTTATTGCGGAGTCTCCCACAGATGTGCAGTCCTTGCTAGAGTGCTTGCAGCTGTTCTGTGAGATAACTGGTATGGAGGTCAACATGCACCCCAAGAAGACGTGTGTTGTTGTGTTCCGTGGCCAGCGTGTGCCGCGGCCGCGCTCGCTTGCATTCACATATGCCAGTCAACCGCTCAGCATTCAAAGCCAGTACACGTATTTGGGTGTGGTGCTGCATGAGACCAAGGGTCTGCAGCCGGCAGTTGACGCACTGGCTGTGTCTGGCTTGAAGGCCATGCATGTTCTCTTGAGCCGTTTTCGTAAACGACGCATCACACAATATGATATGAAGTGCCGCATGTTTGACATTATGGTTGAACCTGTTATGTCGTACGCTTCTCATGCGTGGGGTCCTGAGCTGTGCCATGCTGGACTTTTCAGGCGCCTGGGATGGCGCATGTCTGCAGCCGACAAGGTACACTTGGCCTTCCTTCGCTACATGACTGGTACTGGTAAACGCTCTAGTTTGGATGTGTTAATGCGTGAGCTGCACCGCCTGCCTGTCATGCACCATTGGGTTGTTCTAGCAGTGCGTTGGTGAGAGCGCCTCCAGGCTATGCATCAGGATAGGTTTGCCCAGGTTGCATGGGTATCGGATGTGGAACTGGCGTTGAGTGGCTGCAAAAGCTGTTGGACATATTATCTATTGCACACCATGCAGCGACTCGGGGTCATTGACCAAGCAGCATGGCGGGCGCCTGGCGTGTCAGCTGCAACCGTGTGCGGGCTTGAGCTGAAAGCTGAAGATGTGTCTGCTGCACTCACCCGCTTGGTCAAGCAGGGGTGGGCAGACGGGGGTGCTGAGGTGGCTGACCCAAGGTCGGCGCCCAGCCACCACGTGACCATGTGCACGCACGCTGCATGGGTGCACCCTATGGATGATGATGCCGCTTTTGACCGTAGCACGCAACCAGAGTACATGCAGCTGTGTTTGCCATTTCGTGTGTTACAATGCCTGGTGCGGCTCCGCACAGGAGTTGCTCGCTAGAGGTGCAGTTAGGCAGGCATGCACGCCCTCGGGTGCCCAGGCCTCGACGTGTTTGTAGGTTGTGCTCGCTTGCTAGTCCTTCAACAGCCAGCCGGCCTGCGTGGCGCATACGTGTGCATGCCCGGACTGGGACCCATGACAATGTGGAAGATCTCAGACACTTCCTTTTGGAGTGCCCTGCATATGACCACTTGCGTGGTGCTCATCAGAGTATATTCTGTCCTGATGGCACCACCAATCGTTGTGCTGATGAGATGGTGTCGCGTGTTCTAAACTGTGAAGATCAAGAGAGCTTGGCTGTTGTTGTATACCAGATGTGGTAGTATCGCTCGGTGCTGTTAGGGTTATCGCCTGACCACACCAGCGTACCAATCCAGCCAGAGGGCTATGTCCCTTCAGATGACACCCTAGACGCTGTTGCCTCTAGCCCATAAGACTTTGACATTTCCTGACAAATTTCATATGCATTTGTGCCACAGATCTGGTTTGTGCCGCCTTATGCCGCATTAGTCGCCCTTGTTCTTGCTTCTGATTGTGAGATCTTGACAACATGCTCATGGTCGGTGTGCTTCTTCAGCACAAGCTGCTGGCTGAGTGGGGTGTGTCTCTGACACACCGCAGATATAATTGCTTGCTTATCCTGGAGAGAACTTGTGCTCATCTGATGGCGTCAATGTGTTGCATCGAGCGCTCATCTCCTCTTGTCACGTGTTGACTCTGTGCTCATTTGGGATGGCTCATACCATCTAAGATGGTGACTGGACCCACATGTAACTACTCTCTCTCATAATCTGCCTCTGCTACCCCTGTTCCTTCCATGCCAAACATACTTTGCACTGTTGCACTGAATCAGCCTGCTTAGCATAGGCAGCAGCTTCAAGCATGGCATGCACCGCACCTGCTGAGACACCTAGCTCTGCCAGTGCTTCAATCTCCTGGAAGTCATCAACCACCATCTCATCATCCCTGCAGGTGAACACAGTGGCGAATTTGCATTGAATTGAACAAAGTTGGTGCTTGCAGAAAGCCACGTCGTGGGCATAAGGGGCACCACTGCCAGCCTGAGGCAACAACAGCATATGTGTGGTGAGTCAGCGGCGCTGATCTTCGCACAAGCAGCTGCTTGTTTGAAGGCTTGAGGCTTGAGAAAGGTAAAACACAAGTGATTCATGGCTCCCCTGGCTTTATCAGTTGTCTGTGTGAGATGCCTAGGTGTTTCCCGCCTCTGCTCTGGCGCTGCTGCTGTCAGGCCTGCTGCTGTGTCAGTCATCTCAGCTGTCCACGCATGCCTGGCAACTGAGCTCGGCATACAATGAAGAAACCACTAGTGATGTGTTTGGATACTGCTTCGTAGCATATCGTGAATCCGGCCGTGCACTTACCCTTGCACCTGCCCCTGCTCCATTGCTACTTGCTCCGCCATGATGCCTGATCAGCAGCTATGAGGATGATGTCAGATGTCTGAAAGAACTTCCTGAATGAGCAGACGGCTGCCTGCCGCCTTGATCGAAGCTCCTCGCCCGCAACACTGGATGCTGCAGTCGATGCCCCGGCTTCTTTCACTGCTTGCTTTTATGACCGAGGCTTGATTTAATGATGGGTACCAACCAGGTTATGGCGTGCAGGTGAAGTAGCAAGTACTGTCGGATGCCCTACGTCGTAGTAGTGGCGTTCGTTCGAGTGCGATACTCTCTGCAGTAAGCCTTTCGAGAGCATGTAGCTGTGTGCTTTTCAACAGGCGTTTGTTACACGACGATTCAAATTGGGCACATTTGAACCTCAAGTCCAATGTAACATGTCTGCTGGCTGCTGTTGCTGCCAGCAGCAGTTCTGCTGCCCTCTTGTAATCACAGTCGCAGCAGAAACGCAACCAACACGCGGGCTCAACAGAAGCCAGCTTGTTACACTGTAGATGACCACCACTTGAGTATGGAAAGCAACGTTGTGCTGCCAAAGACAGCAGCCACAAGCATGGCAGCTGTGGCGCAACTGCTGCTAGCAGCTTTGACACTGAGCACGCGCATCACTGCTTATGCTCAGCCAAACACTCTAACATCACACATACAGCTACAACTGTGCTGTGCCTTTCTCAGGCTCCTGCACCATGCACGTTCAGAATCATGCTGAGAACAAGCAGCACCATCGCCGCATGCCCAACCATAAAGCACCACTGCCGCAACTGCCCCCAACATCGCCCCTGGGTGCTTTGATACAACTCCACTCCCTGCGGGTGCTTGGGTGTGGCTCGCCCTCTCTCAGCCGCAGGTACGCCCTTGCCGCACACACCGGCATGCGCTCCTTCTGCAGGCAGCTCAGAAGCAGCATATAGCAGACAGGTGTACACATGCACCATGTGCGCACAGCACAGCAGCAGCTGCAGCTTGCCTTGCTGTGCCATCCTACGCGCTTACCTCCCCTCTTCTGCTGTTCCTGTACTGCACGCTGCTCCTGCAAGCTGTTTTCACCAGCTGTTCCGTTGAGCTGTTCCTGGGAGCTGCAGCTGCATGGGTGGCACATCCGACTTCTAGGCAGGCTGCTGCGCACGTCCAACCCTCCAGCATAAAGCAGCAGCCTCTGCACATCGACAGCGCTTGCAGGAACCTGCTGTTGCATCACAGCAGCTCCAACCCCGAAACCAGGCAGCAATATGCTGTCTACAGCAGGCCTGAGAGCAGCAGGCAGAGCAGCAGCTGCAGCAGCTGGCAAACAGCAAAGGCCAGAGGACGGCAGCAGCAGCAGCGTGCAGAAGAAGCAGCGCGGGCAGCAGCAAGAGAAGCAGGCAGCACGGCAGAGGCAGCAAAAGACAGCAGGGCAGCAGCACAAAAAAGACAGCAGGCAGGGCAGCAAGCAGGAGCAGTAAGAGCTAGCTAGCATCAAAGCAACAAGCATAACATGGTGCATCGCGATTGCATGCAGAGCAGAACGCTGCCACAGGCAACCACTGAACCTGACCCCTGTACAACAAGCATCTGCTGCCACACAATTTGCCCTTCCACAAACCTTCACCGCCAAGCACCTGCTGCTGCTGGCTTGACGCATCATGCCTGAGCTCCAGCATCTGCTGCTACAGCTGCTTCGCCAGGGTCGTGCTCGCTGCTGCTGCGTTGCCGCTTTGTGACGCTGTCTATGCGCGAGTCCATTGCAATCCAGTCCCCAACTTCAGCTGAGATACACGCCATGGTGCATTCACGCTGTGCGGCTGTCTCATCTTGTCTGTCGCGCGGCTCGACAGCAGGGCTTCCGTTCAGCGGCTGCATGCAGCAAGCACAGACACAGCACCCACAGACGCAGCAGATTTGCAAGTGCAGGAGCAGTGTGATCAACAGCATGGCGCCCACTCAGCCGCTGCATGCAGCAAGGTGCCGCAGCAAGCACAAACACAGCAAGTTTGCAAGTGCAGAAGCAGTGTTGGTAAGCGGCCTGCCGTGCAGTAGTCAATAGCATGTGCCGAGTCTGCGGTCACGTGGTTCAAAGCCTCCTGCAGGACTGTTCAAACTGCCAAGCACGCAAACCCACAGCACTGCACTAACACAGATCACAGGCTAACAGCAGCCCTGCTCACCTGAGCATCGTGGTCTGACGCCACACACAGTGCAAGCTTTGGGTCTCACGCGACAACCCCTGCTGTCCTGCAATACTCTGCAAACTGCCAAGCATGTGACTACACACAGCACTGCAGCAACCGATTCACAGGCTGATAGCAGCCCTGCTCACCTGAGCATCATGGTCTTATGACATACCCTGCTGCCTAGCTCCTGAAGGACTCTAAACACTGCCAAGCATACGAAATACACAGCACTGCGATAAGTTCACGCCTGACATCCGCAACAGCAGCTATACACACATGAGCATTGTGGTCTGAAGGCACATCCTCATGTCTGCAGGACCCTACAGCCTGCCATGCGTTCGCCTACCCAGCGCCCAGATCACAGCGCAACAGCAGCTCTGCCCACACGACCCAATAGCAGCTCACCTGCGCATCATGGTCTGACGCCACACCCAGCGCAAGCTCTGAATTCTCACGCGACAGCCCCTGCTGCTTCAGTTCTAGCAGCTGCTGCAGCTGCAGCGGCTTCACATCAGGCCCTTCTACACCTTCCATCTTCACTGCTTCCTGTTGCTGCTGCTTGCTATCCTCTTCATGCTTCACTTCCGGCTGCTCCTGCTTTATTCTGTCTAGAGGTTCCTGCTTCACGTCTAGCTGCTGCTCCTGCTTTACAACCGGCTGCTGCTTCACCGCTGCTGCAGTTGCTGCTAGACCAAGGCCGGGCGGTAAGCCGCTGCTGACACCCAAACCTGGGGGAACACCAGCAGTAGCAACAGGCCCCAGCCCTGGAGGCCCCTTTGCTGCCGCGACTGCTGCTACTGCTGCATCCTGCTGCTCAGCCTTGGGCCGCTTTGCTGCATGCGGTGTCTCCTGCACCTGCTGTTGATCTAGCTCTGCAGCTGCTGCTGCGTCGTCTATGCTGCCTTCTTGCTGCTGCTCTAGGTCCTGCTGCGCTGCCTTGTCTTCTGCTTCTGCTGCTGCTACTGCTGCCTGCACTTCCTCATCTTCACGCATGCGCTTGCGCGCAGTGTCTGGGCTGCCTGCAGGACACAAAGCACACCAGATTCAGCAACAGCAGCACATGATGTCCAGCTCTGTTGTTCTCAACAGGGCACATCAGCACAAGCTGGCGCGCAGTGTCTGGGCTGCCTGCAGGACAAAACACACACCAGATTCGGCAACCGCAGCGCAGGATGTCAAGCTTTGATGTTCTAAACAGGGCTCAGCAGCACAAGCTTGCGAGCAGGGTCTGGGCTGCCTGCAGGACAAAACACACACCAGATTCAGCAACTGCAGCGCAGGATGTCAAGCTTTGATGTTCTAAACAGGGCACAGCAGCACAAGCTTGCACGCAGTGTCTGGGCTGCCTGCAGGACAAAACACACACCAGATTCAGCAACTGCAGCGCAGGATGTCCATCTTTACTGTTCTAAACAGGGCACAGCAGCACAAGCTTGCGAGCAGGGTCTGGGCTGCCTGCAGGACAAAACACACATCAGTCTCAGCAACAGCAGCGCATGATGTTAAGCTCAGCTGCCGTAAACAGACCAGAGCAGCAGGACCTCCTCATCTTCACGCCTGCGCTTGCGCGCAGTGTCTTGGCTGCCTGCAGAACACAATGAACACCAGATTCAGCAACAGCAGCATATGATGTCCAGCTTTGCTGGTTCGAAACAGGGCACAGCAGCACAAGCTTGCGCACAGTGTCTGGGTTGCCAGGCAATGCCAGCAAGACAACACCACGCTGGGCTTGGAGCTTAGCTTCAATCTGCATGGGGTGGTGATCACCTTCCCCAACTCAATTGTATGGAAGGGATCGGCAGTATAACGAGTGCGTGATGAACGCACAAACCAAGCAACCAGACGACCCACCTGCTTCTGTCTCCATGGCTGCCACTGCATGTCCATTCGCTGCTGCTGTGCCGTCCTGCGCCTGCTGTTCCTCCCCGGCTGCACTGCTGTCCTCGCCAGCTGCTGCTGCTGGTGCTTCTGCAGTGCCTGCTGCTGCTTCACTGGCTTGGTCCTCTGCTGCTGTGCGTGGCTTGAGCACCCAGTCGGGAAGCTCGTTCGCCTTGCAGGGGCGCACACGCAGCTCCATACTCTCCTTGCGATGCTGCCATGACAAGACCTGCAGCATAGACATACAGACAAGTTGAAGATACGATGTTTACAGCGGCATGGATGCAATTGACTGTCCACATGAGGCCTACGGCGTAATTCCATGCTCCCTTGCACTGTTGTCAACCATACGCCACACAGGGACCAGCACGTCAAGTATTTAACAGCTCCAGCTGTAAAACTCTTTGACTGGCTCCTGCAGTGATGCCTGCTTTCCTCCTGCTGCATATGTAGTAGCAAAGGTGGCACCTAACTATGCAAGACCATCCAGGTGATCACACAGAGCTAAACAACAACCATCCTTCTCTGAACACACAGTGCACACCAGACTGTTAACCTTGGCCAATACACGCTGCCCTGTCAAAACCATTGGGCCCACGCACCTCCTGCTTGAAGATCTTGACTGGCTCCTGCAGCGGCACCTGCTTCACGCCCGCCTTCTTTTTCACGCCTATGAAGTAGCCAATGAAGAAGTGCTAGACAGCCAACAGCCCTGACACAAACTGTGCAACAACTTTGGCGCACCACCTCCTGCTTGACAATCTTTACTGGCTCCTGCTTCAAGCCCGCATTCTTCTTGATGCCTATGAAGTAGACAGTGATGCAGTGCTCCACAGCCAACAATCCTGACACAAACAGCGCAGCAACTTTGGCCCACCCACCTCCTGCTTGAAAATCTTCAACGACTCCTGCAGCGACACCTGCTTCATGCCTATAAAGTAGCCAATGATGCAGCCAACAACCCTGACCCAAGCAGTGCAACAACTAAAGAAAACCCACCTCCTGCTTGAAGATCTTTACTGGCTCCTGCAAGGACACCTGCTTCACTCCCGCCTTCTTCTTCACGCCTATGAAGTAGAAGTGGCGGTGGCGCCCATCCTTGTTGCCCTCAGCGCCTGCAGGGGGCGTCACCTCGTCAGGCCAGGGCCGCACCACAACATGGTCCTGCAAGCAATAGGTAGGGTCCAAACGTGAGTAGCAGAAGCAGCAGCATAACGTTGCGCTTGGTGCCAGCAGGAGCCGTCACCTCGTCAGGCCATGGCCGCACCACAACATGGTCCTGCAAACAGCAAGCGACAGCCAAGCATTTGTGTGCACCGTTGATAGCAGGTGCACACACAGCAACATGACAACTGGGCTGTTGTCAGCGCCTGCAGGCGTCACCTCATCAGGCCATAGAAGCACCACAACACGGTCCTGAAAGCAACAGATACGGTCAAAAAGTGAGCAGCAGAGGCAGCAAAATTGGGAAATAGCGTTGCCCTCAGCGCCTGCAGATGTGGTCACCTCATCAGGCCAAGTGCGCACCACAACACGCTGCAAGCAAAAGACAGACATTGGTATGCACCAATACTCACAGGTGCAGTGACTGTATCACACACAAACACAAGACCTTGGCTGCCCGCAGCGCCTGCAGGCGGGGTCACCTCATCAGGCCAGGGCCGCAAAACATGATCCTGCAAGCAATGGGTACAGTCGAAATCAGCAGCCTCATCTCAGGCACAAACCCCACATGACCACAGGTCCAGCCCTCACCTGGATCTCCTTGACCAGCAGCCTCATCTTGAAGTGTTCTGAAAAGTAGAATTGTTGGTGCAACTGGCTACAGCTACTGTGAAGTAGAGTTCCAAGTGTTGTTGGTTATGGTCTCACCTGAATCTCCTTGACCAGCAGCCTCATCTTGGAGTGAGTGTAGCCGCTCCAGGCCCTGAAGTCCTCGCTGCTGTCAGCAATCACCTCCACCTGCAGGAACAACACGTGCATGGTACGATCAGTGACAATTCATGAATGAAAACCGATTTGAACTTCTGAGCGCCTCAAGTGATTGCTGCTGTCAGCAATCACCTCCACCTGCAGGGCCACCAAATGCATGGTGCGGTCAATGATGTTGTTATACTGTTGACATTGTGCATCCAAATTCTCAATGCCCGAAGTCCTTGCTGCTGTCGGCAATCACCTCCACCTGCAGGAGACATCACATGCATGCAATACATGGTATGGTCAGTGATGTTGAACGATGCAAGTTCTCAACGCCTGAAGTCATCGCTGCTGTCCAGGTCAGCAGTCACCTCACCTGCAGGAGCACCGCATGCATGGCACGGTCAGAAGTGTTGAACGTCTGACATCTGATTCCTACTCTTCAAGCTTGAAGTCCTTGCTTCAAGCAGCGTTCACCCTGATCTTAGAGGTCATCCCTGCCTTCTCAGATTGAGGTCTTTGCTGGGATAAAAGACTTCAATCGGAGAGGCAGGGATGTCCACTAAGATCCGGGTGAACACTGCTTGCAAGCACAACTCCGTACAAAGCAACAGACACAAAGCAACAGATGGGACATCCGCAAAAGCAGTAGGCAACAGCAGGCAGCGCCAGGCAACACTGCAGCATACACTGAGGGTTGAGCAAGTGCTGTCAGCATGCATACGCTAGGCGCAAGCACCTCAGACAGAGCTATGGCACGGTCAGTAGTGTTGAACGACTGACATTTGGCATACTTGTCAAGCTTGAAGTCCTGATCTCAGTAAACATCCATGCCGTCTCAGGTTGAATTCTTTGCTGGCACCAAAGACTTAAAACCTAAAAAGGCAGGGATGTCCACTCCAATGTGAACAATGCTTACAGAACAACTACGTGCATAGCAACAGATGGAACATCCACGAAAGCAGTACGCAAACAGCAGGCAGCTCCATGCAACACTACAGCATATAAAACCCGAGGGTTGAGCATGTGCTGTCAGCATGCATAGGCTAGGCCCTAAACCTCAAATAGAGCTCCAATCATGATGATTATCATGAGGCTAAGCCACCGGCAATCCTCCACTTGACCTATTTGAATAGCTATCCAACAAACAGCGCACCAGCAGGTGGTGCTTGTAGGTGTTAAAGTAGGTGTTCAAGAAGGGGTAGGCCTCAATTGCTGTCAGCATGCATAGGCTGGGACCCAGCACTTGGGTCAAGCTTGAAAACTTGAAGCCAAGTTATGGCACCCCTCAAAGCAAGATATAACATATCAACATGTTTGTTACATTTCATATCAAAATTAACATATGACAAACTGCGCACCAGAAGGTCAGTGCCCTTCATAAAGAATCCTGAGCCAAATTGGTGTATCAAAATAGAGATGTTTTGCTGCAATATGGCGTGCTTAAAATGTTGCATGGACGTCTGTAGTCGTCACAATTTGATTAAACGGGTGCCCCTCCTCGCCCCTAAGAAATGGCGGGAGGGGTCTGTTCTGGCTGTTTCAGCCCCACTGCTGTGCCTGATATGCATCATTGATTTTGTTTCCATGACTGCATGGCATGTGCGGCAGCTGCCGGTGTGTAATCGTGTGTATGTTGTGCACGCATGACGTGGCTGGCTGGCCGGTCTGTGCTGCATGCGCTGCATGGCGTTGGAATCACGTGTTTTGGGGGGCCCTGTTTTTTGTGCCTGTTTGAAAAGTGAAATGCACTTGTCCTGGTGCTGCTCACCTGTGTTGCTGCTCCCTGTGGTATCACCGAAGTGTCATTGTGTGCGTTGCTGGTGCAAGCCGTGCCTGGCGAAGTTGCTGGCGGTCAAACTTGTGTTGTTGCTTTATTGATGGTAACAGTGCATGTGTGCGAGTGCTTTACGTGGCTGCACAGACTGATTGCCGCGTGCTCGAGGAGGTAAATGTGGGCACTGAATAAACGTTTTCCTGAAGTTTCAGGCGCTGCCGACAACATGTATAAAATCGGCAATACAACAATCGCCATGATTCTTTTTGCGACGTACTGAGGTAGTTCTTGTAGGTGTTGAAGAAGAGGTAGGCCTCAATTGCTGTCAGCATGCATAGACTGGGCCCCAGCACTTGGGGCCAGCTTCAAATGACGAGGGTTGAAGCTAATGACACTCCTCTATTCAACAGATAACAAACAACAATAACAAACAGCGCACCAGAAGGTAGTTCTTGTATGTGTTGAAGAAGGGGTAGGCCTCAAACAGTCGCCCCCAGTCCACCTTGGCGCACGTGACCAGCTCCTGGCACAGCGCGGCAGAAGACGCAAACTCCTCCTGCATGATGGCCAGCGTGCTGTGAACAAACAGTGAAACAGCCGCAACAAAGGTTACAGGTGAATCGTAACGCAGAAGAGGACGCAAACTTCCCCTGCATGATGGAAAGCGTGCTGCGAATAAGCAGCAAAGCAGCGGCACAAAACATGGTAAGCATAGCGAAGCTCAAGATGCAAGCTCCTGTATGATGGACAGCGTGCTGCAAACAAAAGCAAAACAGCGGCACAACAGGTTAGGTGAACCGTAGCGCGGCAGAGGACGCACACTCCTCCTGCACGATGGCCAGCGTGCTGCAAACAGACAGCATAACAACGGCGCGACACATGGTAAGCATAGCAAAGCCGAAGATGATAACCCCGCCTCCATATCTGACCTGCTGCTGCAAGGACAGCAGCAGAAACAGCGGCACCAGAGGAAGTGCGGCATAGTGCAGCAGAGCACGCAAACTTCTCCTGCATAATGTGCAAGCACAGCAGTGCATAATGTGCAAGCACAGCAGATAATATAGCAATTGGCATTCGTTTAGTCCAATGTGCTCATTTTGACCAGCGCAATTCCAGATGATTATACTGCCCCAACCGTCCAGTGGCTGTCCTGAGCTATAGCTCCATGTGTGTGCGCGCCATGTAGACAGATGCGCAGATTGATCCTGCAAGCGCCGAGTCCACTGGTGGTAGCAACCTGCCACGTATGCGTGCCAAGCACATAGCAAGCTTGCTACACACAAAGACACACCCATAGCAATAAAACGACGGCAACACACACCTTTGGCTAACAGAGTGGCTGGAGTTCATTGCTGGGTACGCAGGAGTTATAAGCGGCATCAGGTGCCACACATCACGCGCGCTGTTGCTGCCGTCCCAGACCGCAAAGACCAGCGTCTCCCGCTTGTTGCGTACTACATCACACACATCCTACACCACATACAAACCAACAGAACACAACGAGACAACGTACCTGTGGCTGACAGAGTAGCTGGAGTTCATTGCTGGGTACGCAGGAGTAATAAGCGGCATCAGGTGCCGTGCATCACGTGCGCTGCTGGTGCCGTCCCAGACCGCAAAGCCCAGCGTCTCCCGCTTGTTGCGTACTACATCACACACATCCTACACCACAGACAAACCAACAGAACACAACGAAACAGCGCACCTGTGGCTAACAGAGTAGCTGGAGTTCATCGCTGGGTACGCAGGAGTGATCAGCGGCATCAGGTGCCGCGCATCACGTGCGCTGTTGCTGCCGTCCCAGACCGCAAAGCCCAGCGTCTCCCTTTCAATCGGCTTGAGCATCACAGGCGTGGGCCATCGCCACTGGCTGAAGATTTTGAAAAAGCGCGTCAACGCCATGCTGGGTGCGCTTTTTGGGTAGAACTGGAACAGCCGAGCGACCAAAATGGCCCAGTTGACGCCGCCTAGGAAGCCTGCTACGTTGCTGTACACGCCGCGACGCTTGGCCCAGAGCTTGATGGCTCGAAGCGTCGTGCGGAAGGACTCCTGGTCCGTGCCAGCCTGCAAGGCACGAGAGTGTACACATGATCAGAAGCTATAGGCCAGGCTGGTTGAACACTGGCGAGCCGCAGATGTGGTGCGGAACGACCCCTGGTCTGTGCCAGCCTGCAAAGAGACAGGCACTAATCCATCAACCAACTACTGTCACAGACACGGTGTCTAAAGAATGAGAGCGCGCATGATCAGACATGATGCTGGGCCAGCACTCTCGCGCTGAGCAGGCTGGGTCCTGCAGGCTGCCACGCCAAACTGCAAATGCAAATGCAGACGCATCACATTGTGTTGATATTCACAGCACTGCAGCTTTGCAAGAATGCAGTAGTAAAAAAATCAAGCGCACCTGCTGCACGATCTTGAGGATGGAGTCTGTTACCCTGCAGCCGTTGAGGGAGCGCACCTGCACCAGCAGCACACAGGCAGGTGCAAAAAGCATGCTTAGTCACTTACAAGCAGCTGCTGCACAAAACAAGGTCACAGTAAGACGTTCTGCTGACACCGCACATGCAGAGGGTGGAGATACTGTGTGAATACCCTGCAAGCATCCAGCACCCCTCCCTTGCGTTGCAACCCCGACTTGCACAGTGCGGTCGTGTTTCAATATGGCCATATAACCAACATAGCAGCATGTCCGTTGAGGCAGCTGCAGCAGCGCACTGTTTGCCTTCTGTGCTGTTGTTGCTGAGAACCCAGCGCTGTGCTTGCGCAGCTGCTGCCATCAACACATGCTGGACGGCTTGCTTACATGGACAGCCCACTCGGAGCACCAGGAGGTCCGGGCGGGTCCCTCCTGGTCCAGCACTGCATCAAGGTATGACTTTGCTGTTACCTGGAGCCCAGGATCCGTATAAATCCGCGCTGTTCACATCCACTTGCAGCTGCAGCTCTCCGTCTGCTGACCCACGTTGCGCAGCGTGTCGACCCTGCTGACACATCTGCTGAAAATGCCACAGATGTCACTGCTGTCGCTAGTCAGAGCAAGCAGCTGTGTTTCTGCATCTTCGATATGAGACTAGTCTTTTCTGCATCACATAATTTGAGTCAAATTGAGCTGCAGCTCACCGTCTGCTCGTCCACGTTGCGCAGTGTGTTGACGCTGCTGATGTCCAGGTCATCAGGCACCACGGGAGTGTGCAGCCGCGCATACAGCAGATCAATCTCGATGCCGCAGAACTGCAGCAGCAAAGTGAGGCAAGAGCAGCAGCAGCAGCAGCAGCAGCAGCTGCGTAAGCCACCAGCCACCAGCACTACAGAGAGGTTCGTCCTAAGCAATTCCCTAGCTTGGCATGGGTGGTTGCTGCTGCAATGACCACAACCCTGGAGCTCCTTGAAAAGCCATGCTGCTGCATTAGCTATCCCACTACCCTACTGTTACTGCTATCAACACCGCCAACTGGCAAGACACTGCTGCTGCATAACCTCCAACTCAAGTCTACTTCTTGTACAACAAGTACTATCCTCTACTACGGCGCAGCAGCTTGCGCACCTCCATCTTGATGACTGGCACGTATGCAGCTAGCAATGCATGGAAACTATGCTGTTGCCCATGCTCAGCTGAATGATGCTGAGATGAGTGAGCTATCAACTGCTGCAGCCTGCGCACCTCCATCTTGATGACAGGCACGTATGCATCTGTCACTGCAAGCAGCTCCTTCACCTCCGGCTGACGCTACAGCAGCAGCAGCAGAGGCACAAAAGCACACAGAATGTTTGGCGTATTGTCAGCACTGCTGGGTTGCCATACACAAAAGCTGGGTGAAAGCATGCCTGTCGCATCATATGCAACACACTGCATGCGCACTGCACATGAAATCGACACACAGCAGCTGCTGTGCGCCCCTGCGGTAGCATTGCTGAATCACCGCAGGTGAGGGCAGCAACTGCCAAGCCAACATCACCAAGGGCAGCACACATTTAGGCTACAGGCACTGCTGCTGAGCTAGTGATACCATTACGCTGCATTGCTGCTGCCACTACTGCCCAAGTACCACGTGGATTGTTGCTGCTGCTGCTGCTGTCCAACAGGAAGGCAGTTGTCGCCGCTGCTGTCGCCATGTCTGCTTGTTGTGCCAATCGCCTGCTGCTTACTGCCAAGACCTGCTGCTGCTTCGATTGCTGCTGTCCACCCCGCGCTGTGGCTGTTGCTGCTGGTCAAGCCAGTTGACTGCTACTTGATGCTGAGCAGCAGAACCTGCTGCTGCAACGACCCTGCTGCTATGACTGCTGCCCCCCAGCCCATGCTGAGGCTGTTCTTGTTGCTGCTACTGCTGCTCTGGTCAAGCCAATTGACTGCTATTCGCTGCTCAACAGCCGGACCTGCAGCTGCTACAATTGATGCTGCCCACCCCGCCCCACGCTGTGGCTGCTGCTTCTGCTGCTGCTGCTGCTTGTTGCGCCAACTGATTCCCTGTTTGCTCTCACCAGCAGGACCTGCTGCAACGACCCTGCTGCTGCTGCGATTGCTGCTGCCCACCTCACCCCACGCTGTGGATTCTGTTCTGCTGCTGCTGCTGCCGCTCAGCAGGCTGCTGCTGCTGCTGCTGCTTGTCGAGCCAGAGATAACCTTGCTTGCTGCTCACCAGCAGGACCTGCTGCAGGCAGTGCTCCTCTTTGCCAAAGAAGTCTGTCTCACGCTTGGCGTACGATGGCCCAACACACAGTGTGTCAATGTCAGCACCTGCATATATATGCGGAGAATGACCAAGAGCAGGCACAAATTGATGTTGACCGCTGAGAAGTATCGAATGTTAAGTGGTGAATGCAGGCAGTGTGAGCAGTGCATTGCTGCTGCAGGTGTCATCGTCCAAGCAGTTAGTGGCAGAGTTGCTATGCTGAACGGCAACATAACGTACAACTGATGTTGTTGTTAGCATAGTGCAGTGATGTTGTGCTGGGTGTGCACTGGGCTAGCAACGTAGCCCTGCTGCACTTGCAGCAGCAGCAGCAGCAGCAGACACTGATAGCCAGCACTCACCAGGGCCGTTCACCCCAAGCCTATAGGATCCAAAGGTGAAGATGCACGCGTTGGCTTCAGATGCAAGGCCCTCTGCAAAGCCCTTTTTGAGCGCCACAGCCTTTATCCACTCCTTCACTATCATATCAAGCCTGCCCAGCACCTCCTCACGCAACGCCTGCTCCTGCTCGTCCTCATAGAGATTTTGGCTGCGTAGATACTGCGATAGATAACAAGGGAAAACGCCACGAGACATCAGGTGCACAGCACACGCAGCTGCACAGCTGCACAAGGCTAGTTCCAAGCCCATACCTCGATGAGCTGCTCCGTCTGCCGCAGATCGACAGAGCTGGGTGGGTCCACATTGAGTGGACGATTGAAGATCAGCGCCATAAGCCGGCTACTGTAGGCAAGTCATGAACTACAGGTTGCCTGTAAGAAGCCGCTTCATGCCCATCAAAGGGCTCGATCTAGAAGTTTAACAACTTATCGAAACAAATGAGATCCGTGTTCTGACAGCACAGCTCCGAGAACCAAATATAACACAACTGCGAACCCGCGAAAGTATCAGTTGGTGTTTTGCTCCGATGCCACCTGTAGGATCCGAGCAGGCTAAACATTCGTGAGGCTGACCTACGAGCTGCGCGGCTGCAACAGTGTTCGTGTCCCTTTGAAGCACCTGCATTGGCAAGGAACGCTGCTGTCGCCTGTTGCAAGCTCATCGTCAGTGTCGTCACGTGATGCTCTTGATTGTTTAAAGTTCAGTCATCGTGGACTTGCACAGCTTCAGCCAAGCGACATACGGTCCGGGGTGCTGACTGTGAGAGGCCGGGATTCGCTACAATCATCCCATCATCGCGCAGTCATCCAACACATCAACTACATCAAGTACTATTGGGGTCGTTTCTGGTGAACTAACGCCCGGAGGCTTTCACCACAAACCACTCACACGCACAGCCCAATGGGCGCCATCAGCAGCGATGCCGGGCAGCCAGAGAGCAGCAATACACAGACAATGTACGTTGCAGCCTCAGAACACGCAGATGCCGCTGGCTGTCACCGGCAGGATCGTGACCAGGCCCAGCAGGAGGCAGAAGGTACAGCACGTGGGAGCAGCAATGATGGCGAGCCTGAACGCAAAGGCTTCAGGGCGAAACTGCACCAAGTGCTGTGTGCACCAACCGGCACAGCCCAGAAGTGAGTGTTTGCAGGACATACCTTTGGTTTTCAACTACTCAGCCGGTACACTGGTTGGTCTGCAGCTCAGCACACAGCCTGATAAAGCCTCATGGGTTGCTCGACTGCATACATCGAATAACCGTTGTAACTTGGTGCTTGTGAACGCTGTTGAACTGCCAACGCCATTCTTGGTGCTGCTGCAGGGTTATGTGCTGGTGCTTCTGGATTGCTGTGGTAGTGGCATCAGGCGTGCTGTTCGCAGTCATCTTCCCACGCTTTGTTGAACGTGAGTGAGCCAGACCTTCTCCGCCGTGCTTGAGCAGGCCAGTGCTAGGTGTCATTCCCAGGGGATATGCATGCGCAGCTGATGTGCGTTGCCTAGCCTACGTGACTGTCAGCCTTGGTACAGCAGCTTACCAGACGTATTGCGCTGCCTTTGCAATGCATGGCAGCAGCTTCGCGTACTCGGCAGGTTGCAGCCTGGCTGACCAGCTGCTGTTTGCCGCTGCTGCTACCACAGGCGTGGTGCAGCCGTTCATCGCGCTGCTGCGGCGCAAGCTCACGCTACCACAGATCGGCGCAGTCATCTTCGCTGCCATGGTCATCCTGCCTTTCACGCTGATTATAAGTGAGTGCTTTCATGCTGTTCAATCATGAGTGCCTTTGACGCTGGTTTTAAATGAGTGCCAAAGCATGCGTAGAGAGCCGGCAGCATGTATGTGCACTGAATGAGCAAAGCTGCCCAATGCAGCACAAACGCAGGGTTGGTAGCTTTGCTTGCATTGCTGTTGGGATCTGTCGCCAACAGCATTTGTGGACTGACGCTGCTGCGGCTGTGCATGATCCTTTGTTGCAGGTGTCCTTCCCTTTGTGTGGGTGTCTGGTATCGTGTTTGATTACTGGCTGGCGCTGCTGATCGTGATGGCAGGCAGCGCAGTGGGCATGAGCCTGCAGTACTGGCTCGCAAGGTGGGCAGTGTGTCGGCAGGACATGTTATATAACTGCATCGTGTGAAGTGCAAGCCAGTCTCAACATCAGCAAGCATACTGGCACGCTTGCATATACATCGCCTGGGGCATGCGGGGCCTTGCAGGCATCCATGCTCTGTTCAACCCCCCCCCCACCACCACCACCACCATCACCACCACCACCACCATGCCCACCACCCATCCCGCCTCTCAACAAATTCTGCTGTGCATGATGTTTATTAGAATCGTATAACCCGCCTCGAACCGTACACCCCGCCTCAAACTGGATGTTATGATGACAGTGTTAAAAACGTAAATTGCCGTGCAACTGTGCCAACATGCAGGTACATCTTCCACGACCGCGTGGAGCGCTTCCTGCAGCGCTCCCCCAAGCGTCACGGGCTGTCTGTCACGCTGCGTGCTGTTGAGCTGGCTGGCCCCTGGAAGGTGGTGGCGCTGCTGCGCCTGGGGCCCTTCCCATACCACTGGCTCAACTACGTGCTGGTGAGGACACTGCTGCTGCTGCTGGTGGCGATATGGTGTCGTGATTGCTTTACTCAATGTGTGTGGCTGGCTTGTGTGCTGATTAGCCCTTGAAGTGGGAGATTGTCTACACGTCAGCATGGCATATGCCTTGCGGTGCTTGGTGCTGTGCTCGGTGTTGGTGCTTGGCCAATCTTACTGATAGCCGTCTGCTGCTGCCTCTTTCTGCCTGCAGGGCATTTGCCCTAGCATCAACTACCCCGTGTACATCATCTGCTCATGCCATGCCCAGCTGCTGCTGACTTTATCAACACAACACTGATAAGACTGCTGCCTGTCGTGTGTTGCTGCTTGCAGGGCATCTGCCCCAGCATGAACTACCCCGTGTACATCATCTGCTCATGGCATGTTCAGCTGCTGCTGACCTAACTATCACTGACAAGAATGCTGCCTGTCGTGTGTTGCTGCCTGCAGTGCATCTGCCCCAGCATCAAGTACCCCGTGTACATCATCTGCTCATCGCATGTTCAGCTGCTGCTGACCTATCTATCACTGACAAGAATGCCGCCTGTCGTGTGTTGCTGCCTGCAGGGCATCTGTCCAAGCATCAAGTACCCCGTGTACATCATCTGCTCAGTCATCACTGAGCTGCTGCCAAGGGGGCTGCAGGTGGGCGCTGAATACACAGCAAACACAGCTGCAGTTAACATGCAGTTGTGTAGGTGGGCACTGAATCACACAGCAAAATAAGGCTGCGGGACGGGGTCTTGGTGCCAGCTTGAGCCGGCACCTCAGCACAGCAAACACAGCTGCAGCTAGCATGCAGTTGTGTAGCTTTGTACTGGTGCAACCGCCTTCTCAAGCACTTCCAGCAGTATCTGATTTTGTTTTGCGGTTAACGATTGCTTTGATAGCTGCTGGCAGTTGCATCTCGTGCAGCAAGTACTTTTCCAAGCACTTCCAGCAGTCTGTCCTGTGTGAGGTACTGGCATTGTGGACTTGAAGCGACCAGCAGCTGCAGTCATATGCATGTCTCTACCTGACAGATCTGTATCGACACATGCAGTGTTGTGTTCTCTAACATTGGACATGCTGCTGCATCTGCTGCTGCAGGTCTTCTTTGGCAAGAGCCTTGAGACTCTCGCTGACCTGTTCCGTGGCAGGGTCAAGAACCCCGGAGTGGCAGTCTACAACCTGCTGGTGCTCGCCATCGGCATTCTGTTTGTGGTGCTCAGCGTTATTTACTCCAAGCGTATGCTGCGCAAACTGGAGGCAGAGGAGCTCGCGAAAGAGCAGGCCGAAGCAGAGGCAGCTGCAGCAGCTGCTGCAGCAGCAGACGATGTGGAAGCTGCACAGTCGGGATCGGCAGACGGATCTGCTGCTGCTGCTGTTGCTGACAAGCTTCGAGTGGGTCTGCCGCTGCAGATCAGCGACAAGCTGCAGGGTGACGACAGCAATGCAGCTCCAGGATCAGCAGCAGGAGCAGGCAACGGCTCTAACAGTCCTGCAGGATCCTGCTCACAGGGTGATCTGCAGGTTATTGTGACGGATGCCAGCGTTGCACCAAACAGCAGCAGCTTGGCTCGTACCCCGAGCAGCAACAGTTGGATCCCTGCAGGGCAGCAGGAGGCTGGTAGCGAGGGCAGCAGCAGCGGCAGCTTCATGAGCCGGATGTCATCTGTGTCGTCTTTCACGTGGCTGCTGAGTGGCCGGCAGCAGCCGTCTGCTCCTGCTGCTTCCAGTGATGCTAATCTGCTGTAGCCAACAGCAACAGTAGTAGCTGCAGAGCAGACCAGGCTAGTGCAGAGATTGCTGCATTGGTCGAGTGGTAGAGCGGTGGAAAAAGGTCTCAGCTGTGCGTGCTTGCTATACGGTCGGGTGGTGGAGTGTGGGTTGTGCCACTGGCAGCTGGCAGCTGTGGGTGCTTGCTCTAAAGCATTTTGAGACTGTGATGGAGTGTGTGCAGCTGCGAGGCTGCTATGGCACTGCTACTGCAGCGGCAGACTCGCAGCGTGCTTTGGGTGCTGTTAGATGCTGTTGCTTGTGCCGCTGTCAAGCTGCAGGTTGACGACAACAGTGCAGCTGTAGGGTCAGCCGAAGCCGCAGGCGATCTGCTACAGAGCGTCATATGCTGCTACAGAGAGCATAACTTGGGCTGAAGAGCGCCTAATGTCATCGGTTTTGTCTGACCAAGTGGCTTGTCTTCTGTATTTTGGGTTGTGGAAAGATTACAAAAGGACGAGAAATGCATGCGGTGCCCTGTGCACAGTATTAGGTGTAGTGGCGTGTATCAAGGGTTGGATGCGGTGTGTATCCAAGGAGGGTGAGAGTGATAGGGGTATGACACCGGATGACTCAACTGGAGCAACCAGCATATGTGCAGGTTTGACGAACAGCTACACGCATGTGTTGATGTGCTGTTCTTCTGCATGTTTCCAAGGTCGAGCAATCGTATCAGTTGTTCTACATTTTCTACATGCAATGCGGGAGACAGCATGCAGGGCTTACAGCCTTTTTGTTGGGTGAAGTTCTGATGATGTGTCCGATGACGACGTACTTGTTGCGACATCAACTCAAGTTGTGTTGGGTTGCCAACATGCGTGCATGCATAGGGCATACCATAATGGAGTGGGTTCAATACACCTGTACCTTGCGCCGATGTGCATTTTTATTACAGCAGCCCGTGAACAGGCGGTCAGCTTTAGTTTAGGCAGCACTTGCAGCAGCCTGCTTGCCACTTACCGTGCTGGCGACTTGAAGGCTGCACTTCTGATGTGCGTATGTAAAGAATGTATGTGTGACGGCTGCGTGTATGTGTGACGGCTGCGTGTTGCTGGTGATGGCGTTGTGACAAGGTAGCTTATGTTGTGTCCTGCTGGTGCTGGCAGCTCATTTATGCAATAGTCGGGGCAGCATGAAAGGGTCTGCTTTGCCTAGTATGCCATTCTATGCCTTGAAACACTCTTGCTGAGTTGCAGTGCTGCTGCTTACTGCACGGCAGCTTACATTCCAAGAATTGTGAATCATTCACAATTTCTGGAATGTATGCTGCCGTGCAGTAAGCAGCATTGAATGTGGTGGGAAAGCAGTTTTGACGTAAGTACCTGTGCGCCATTGTTTTATCTTGGCCTGAGTACATCAGACGCTGAGGTCGTGTTGCGCATGCGGTGTGTGCATGGAGAAATCACCCTGTGCTTGCGGTGACTGACACGGTGTCGGAAACTTCCGTGACAGTCATATTGCATGGTGCAGTGGTATCGCTGTGCGTGCACTGCACGGTGACGTGACTGTCACAGAAGCAGCAGTACTGCCAGCAGTGATTGGACGGTTGGGGTTGCGGCCTTTGGAATGTTATGGTCTACAATCCTTATGTAATTGTGTACTGCATGGCCGGGCCATGATCTCGTGTGCCACAAGGCTTGGCTGGATCCAACAGTGCCACTCTCCAAGTCGGAGTCAGATATCATCATCAAATTACCCAATCAAGCCGCTTGATTGCTATGATAGCATCAACGCCATCTTCGAGTCGGAGATGTGAAACTCTTGCAGCTGTTCCGGCAGCCGTCACGGCGCAGCGCTGTACAGAGCGCTGCACATGCGCCAGCCGTCACTACTTGTTACAAACCGTTAGTAACAGTGATTGCCTCCACACGAAGGACCGTCCACAGTTTGATGGGGGGTTACGCAGCACCCAGTACCACCCGGCATCACCCAGGGGTCAGTACTGGGAAAAATCAGGCATGCTGCCCAGCAAACCTGCAGCTGACGGGCTGTAAAGAAGTTAGCGGTACTGGAAAAGGCAGCATGCAAAGCAGGTAAAGGGCTGTACGCGTACTGTACAGCACCTGTATGCGCTTTGTTCACAAGCATGCTGCATAAGTGCGCCGTGCATATATCCAGATCCTGATTTGGAACTTCCTGGTCAGATGCGTAAACTCAAGCGGCGACTTGGCGTCAACATTACATTACATTACATACTCCACCCAACAAGGAGTGGGAACCCCATTAGGAGCCAACGAGAGGCTCATAGGGGGAGGGACACTCGAAGAAAACATCAACATCATCATCATCATCATCATCATCGTCATCAACAACATTCTCAGAAAGAGAAGAAACTACCGAGAAGAACTCATCAACATCCTCGATCACCTGAGCAATCGGCTGAGAAGACAACAGAGACTCAGGATCGGTATCTGGTTGACACCGCATCAGATAGCAACAGTGCACAAAGGCAGCTACCAAAGCAGGACGCTGCTGCATGAAAGCGGCCATATCTGGCCCTGCAGGGTGACATGAAGTAATATTAGTCCACGTCTGAGACAAACCACCAAAGGGCTCGAATAGCATAGCAAAACGCTCACGGACAGGCGCATAGAAAGGACACTCAAATATCATGTGGAACTCATCCTCGACTTGCCCAGAGGAACACCCGGGGCGCAGACAGACACGCTCATCACGTGGGATAGGTGGGCGTTGCCACCGACCACTACACACACGCAAATCATGCGCACCCAAACGAAAACGAGTCAGAGACCCCACATGCTCCATGTTAAGCCCAGCAGTTATTAACACATACTTAGGGCACCAGGCAGCAGGACGAGCTGACCGCATATCGTCATAGGAACAAGCTGCAAACCACCTCTCATAAGTACAGAAAACGCCACAACCACTAGCAGCATCACGTGGATTATCAGGACATCCCTGCCACTGCTGATATAGGCACTCCTCAAAAGCATTCAAAACAATCTTCGTGTTCAGGGACTGGAAATTTCTCATCCGCTGCACAACGTCCTCCAACTGTTGCGAGTGACTCTGCAAGTAAGTCAGGACACGTTCCAGCTGCACACACCACAGGGCACCATTGCCAAAGGATCCAGCAAGCTGCAGGTTTTCACGCATTGCACGCGCCAACAAAGAAGAGCCATCCAAATCCACTACTCTGTTCCACATGCCCACTGCTGCTCGCAACCACGTACATACCAAAGGTTGGGCCCCAAACTCCCTAGAAAGCAACAGGCGGCTGGTAGACTTACGTATACGGCCTGCAATCGTGCGCAAGAACAGGTACTGCACCCTACTAATAACATTATTCTGTAACTTGCTGACCAGGGCCGGGCCCGGGCCCACCTGCCCCAGCAGGGCAGGACCCCACACCTCAGAGCAGTAACACAGGATGGGCGTCACTAGGGTGCGAAACAAATGCACTTGCATCGACATACCACGAACACCAAGCTCCTTGCATCTAGCCAGCATAGCCCACATAGCCCTGCTACCCGCAGCTGCCAATGCATCTGTACTGACAGAAACACCTTGTGTCGCATGGAACTGGACACCTAGGTACCGAAACTGCTGCGAAACTGGAACCTGTTGCCCTTGGTAAGACCATGTTGCATTGCCACTGTACTTCCTTCTGCCAAAAACAACCACCTCTGTTGTGCCTACATTCACTTGCATGTCATACTCATTGCTTGAAGAGCATCAAGCAGCTGCTGCAACTTACCAGACGTTTCAGCCAGCAGGACCAAATCATCAGCATACAGCAACAGCCTCACCAACCTGCTGCCTAGAGGTGTTCCGCAAGCGCCACACCGATCCGACAGCCACTGCTCTATACGGTCGATGAAGATACCAAACAACAGAGGCGACAGGGGGTCACCCTGCTTCACACCACGAGTGCTGTCAAAAGCACGACCCACTCTGCCGGCCAGTTTAGTGATCATAGGGGCACTCCAATACATCGATACAATAGAGACAAGAATGTTGCCCCGCAGGCCAATGTCTGCCAAACACCGCATGAGGATGTCACGCCGCACAAGATCATACGCTTTCCTGAAGTCCACAAAACATGCAAACAGGTGTTTACTACTCAGACGACAACGGTCCACAAGGTGCTTCAACACGAAGACATGATCACACGTTCTGTGCCGCTCCCTAAAACCAGCCTGCCCCCAAGCTCTGTAACCATGCTGCTCACAATAAGCGGCCAGCCTCTTCTCAATCAACATACTGAACATTTTGCCCATTACTGAGCCAACCGCTATGCCACGGTAATTATCCATCACACTGGGGTCACCCTTTTTAAACACAGCAGACAGGTAAGCAGAACACCACACACCCGGCACCTGGCCACACCTATAAACCGCAGAGAACAGAACACTCAAATCCTCATGCAACACATACAAGTGCTTTTGACGGCCCTCCTGGGTGATATAAACATCATATGCACCTTTGAACAACTCGCCTCGCAAACCGTCTGGCCCTGGCATGCGGCCATTATGCATTCTCAAAAGAACAGACTCCATCTCCTCAGCAGCAAAAGGGTCATTTAAGTAAGCAGCTGCAGCAACAGCAGGTCCATCCTGGCATTGTGAGAGCAACTTAGACATAAACAAAGCCACACTGTCACCCTCCTCAGGCAAACTGTGCTGACCTGGGGACCCATACAGCACACGCCAGTGCCTGTCCACTGCACCCATATCTTGCAGCATACAAGACATACGCCGACCCCTGTAAGCTGTCCAAAAACGCCTTGGATTGTAACGCAAATCATCCATCAAACGAGCCTGCCACTGCTTTTCACAGTGCCGCTTAGCCCTGCGCTTAGCTGCATTAAACACCCTGCGGGCTGCCGCTGCTGCATGTGAATCCTGGCTACGCACTGCTGCTTGCAGGGCAGACCACTCCTGTCTGCATTGAGGGAACCAACGTTTAGCCACCCTACCATCCTTAGCCCGTACACACTGGCCGTTGCCACTGACACCAAAGATAGGCTCAGCCGCCGCCTTGATTGCACCACACCACACCTCACAGGCCTCAAGAACCTGACTTGCTGACGCAGCAGGGTCGCGCAGACGCTCCACAGCTGCTGCTCTAGCAGAAACACACTCGTCTGCTTGCAAAGCACTGACATAACGTGACCGCTTACGAGGGTCCCACTTGATGCAACGCGCCTGTGGCACGCTAGCAAAAGGCTGCAGCTCCTCCACAGGCGGTTCAGGCACACTCAAAACACACACTAGCAACTCATGCGCAATGTTGTACAATGCTACGTGGCAGTGCACTGTTGGCACAAAATGGCTTTACCGTAAACTGCTGCGCTAGCTGTGTTATTCGCTGAGGCGCTGTGGGTAATGCTACTGTTGTGACAAACCACCCCACCCCACAATGCCACTGGCATGCGCAGCAATGCTCTAAAATGCCACGTGGCAGTGCACTGTTTGGCAACGCACTGCTGCATGCTTCGATCATGCGACAAATGCGGCAAAGCATGGCACGCCACTTGGCACAACAGCTACCACAACCACAAACCCATCACATGCGGTTGAACCTCCGTGCCACAAGAACCCCACCCCCAAGCGGCTTATAAGTCACCTATTGAATGAATCAAGAGCCCAGCAGCTCCCTCAGGGCATGGTGGTCTTCACGGCTGCCCCGCCTTGATAGTCTACCCGCCTTCCGTGACTGGAATCGCTTGACCACAGGCTTCTTGGCCCCAACGCTGCTGCGCTTCAGAGCCTCTGGCAGTGCCTGCTGTGGCTTCAGTCGCGTGCTGGATGCTGCAGTTGCCTGCATGCTGCCGCCGCCTTTCTCTGCCTGCTGCGGCTGCCATGGCTCGGTCATGGCTGGGCCAACTGCCACACTGTCAGCGCCACTATCGCTG
>CADDIJ020003175.1:25678-60057 GCA_902809745.2 Tetradesmus lagerheimii
GCTGCCGCTGCTGCATGTGTATCCTGGCTACGCACTGCTGCTTGCAGGGCAGACCACTCCTGTCTGCATTGAGGGAACCAACGTTTAGCCACCCTACCATCCTTAGCCCGTACACACTGGCCGTTGCCACTGACACCAAAGATAGGCTCAGCCGCCGCCTTGATTGCACCACACCACACCTCACAGGCCTCAAGAACCTGACTTGCTGACGCAACAACAACAGCAAACATTCTCATGCACGCAGGATGCGTCTCTTGCCGGCAGTCATGCAGCTGGTGACGGCCATGTTGCCGCTGCCCTCCAAAATGCAGCCGGCATTGGATCTCGTGTGGGATGTTGCGCGCCAAAAGTCTCCGACGCCTGTGCCAGTGATGCCGCTGCCGCCATGGTTGAAGCCTGACAGGCTACAGACCAGGGGGATACAGCAGCAGCAGCAGCGGCATTGGCTGTTACATCTTCATCAATCACAGTCACTGGCTTGTTGCAATTTGAACATACTGGCGTTAATAGCAGCTGCTGCTGCTGCAGTGGCGGCGGTGTACAGCAGTGCATGCATAGCTGTGTGCCGCAAACCATGATGGTGCTAAGACAAGCCAAATGCCTGGATGCCACGTCAAGCAGCTCAGCAAACAGCATCAAGCTGATCACAAACCAACAAAGCCTGATGCCTACATGCAGTATTACCCGCCCGCTGCCACCATTGGGTGCACTCTGCGTGCCATGCACCTTGAGTGTGGCTACTGAACCGGCAAACATGATCATCACGTCATGACGTCAACGTTGTGGTTGAAACTTTCAAGTGAAGTTCACGGAATACGCAGCCTTGCACTGATGATCGTCACGCCTACCCGCTGCCAGGGCCTGGTGCGCTCAGCGTGCCACCGCTGCCGGGGCCGATGCCCCCGCCCATCCCTCCACTCACACCAGTGCCCTGCAGGCATGCGACACTCAGCACATAGCCGGCGGATATCATGATGCAGGTTGTCGGCCATCATGGCAATGATTGCATCTTGAGAGTAGCAAGAGTGTCCCATATATACCGCATGAGGACGTGACGCAAACTATGCCGGCACTACCCTGGTTGTGGGGCTTTAAGTGCTGCACGATTGACTGTAGAAAGCAGACGTAGGTGCAACACACCGTACTGCACTGGACATTTTATCTACTGTAGGCTACAGTTCAGATTGCTCTTCACCTGAACCCCAACACCCCTTCCTGTGGGTGTGCCCAACTCAGCTCCCACACCTGCAGCAGGGCATGTGTCACATGCGCGATTCGGTCATGCGTCCTGCGTTACACTGCTTGTGCTCTTTGTCTAACAGCAGGAAGTCACAGTGTGCACGCCGTGCACCGGGTGCAGCAGTTGCAAACACCCTGAGTCTTTCAGCAACAGCAGCAGCAGCAACAGCATGCCGCGCACTGCGCTGAACATCGCAGCAGACAACGAGCAGCACAGCTCATCATGCAGTGCGGCACACATGCACAGCTTGGTGCAATCCGTGGTCAGTCACGTACCTGTGCCCATTGGTGGGCCTTCCATCATGCGTGCCTCGTCAGCATCATCTTGCTGCATGCGCCTGCCCAGGTGCTGCACACGCAACCCTGGACAGCGCAGCAGCAGCAGAAGCCAGGTTGAAAGCATTAGAATCTTTATTTGCGTCGCTTCAGCGATGGTTATTGTGGTATGCATAGTATCGTCATGTTCTTGATCAAGTGTGGATAGATGTGGCTTTCAGTGGAGGACAGGTCAGCATGCCCAGGCATGCTTGCGCCCTGGGGAGGCCAGGCGCGTGTTGCCCACCTCCGACATCCAAATTCTGCTATTTATGCTTACCTGTGGCACATGCGGTTGATGCCAGGATCAGCATCAGGCAAAAAGCCGGAACAAAGGAGGTTGCAATCTTCGCCATGTCGCGACGTGGTCAGCTTCTTTGGTTGGTGGGTGTTGGGTTTTGAAATACAATTGATGTTTCTACGAGATGCGCCGCCCCATATGCTGCATGCGTGCTAGGCTGTTATCTCGAGATACCTGCATCCGACCAGGACGGTTTCGCGCCACGTCACTCGTGGTGGCAGTTGAGCTGCATCAATCCGTGAACAAGATGTTCGAGCTGGACCACCAGATTGTTGACTGGCGTCGCCATGCGTTAGGCCGTCTGGTAAGTTGCGATCGTGATGCTGACTCAGCGGTGACCTGACCGTTGAGTGGGCAGCACGTGTACTGCTGCAACAGCTGACCTGTTGCAAATGCGTCATGGGGACCTTTCGTGCAGATTTTCTTCCCCAGTCGTGTGATGATTTGCTCCCCAATCTGCAAATCAGAATCAATAACCCCGCATGCAGTGGCCGAAGCTTCTGTACTACACTACAGTTACTTCAGTTACTTCAAACGTCGGACGATATAGTCCATCGTTGAAGGCAACAGTACCTGCCCACAGTAGCTGGTGTGGCTGACACCAGTTGCCACTCACAGTAGCTGGTGTGTACAGTTCAATGTTCGTAGCTCTGTTACATACCCTGTCCTTGCGCCTGAGCTGTACTCGACCATAGTACTACACTCACCCCTGAGCCCCATCGTCACTCACGTCTTGCAGACGCCTGCATCTGTCCTCTCTCACGTGCCACCCTCCGCCGCACTCCACTCTCACGCATATGCCATATGTGTATATGCCATATACAAAGGCATGCTCACGGAAAAAGCCCACGCAATGAAGCAGAGCTGACATTCACCAATCACACCAGCGCACATCTCCATACTTCCCACCAGCAGTATGCAGTCACTGCGTGCTCGCATTGCTGAGCCAACTCATCATGCGCTATATACACGTGGCATGCAAGGGCGCATACATACCATTCCTGTCCTTTGGTCCATATAAAGTCGTTGGCAACATTACATCCCTCCCCTGCATTGTCGGTTTCCTTGCCAACGCAGCATCCGACACACCAACAGTTGCAGCTGCAGCGCTAGCATCAGCAGCCATATCGTGGCTTCACAGAAGATTTTCATCCTTGCTAGTCACAAGCACCACGAAGTTGTTTCAACTACCAATCAAATAGGTCCCACAGATGAACCCCACAGGGCTGCACAATAATACTGTGACAGTGTCACATATCAACACCAACCGCACCATTCCAGAAGTCACAAGTTGTGCTGCCATCAGCACACGTAGACACAATGCCGCTCACAGCAATCCTGCCACAAGCTCCAAAGATAGAGTTCCAAACGAAGTGCACTCAACTGCAGAGCAGCAATTCGCATGCCAAACAGCTACGTAGCAAGACCTGCCTTGGACACTACCTCTCTGGAGGTGGTGACTGAAATACTTATGAAATGCACCAACTGACAGCACAGCGTTCATTGCCACCGCATGACACAAGTCAAGGGCCGGGATCCACTCTCTTATTGCACCCCATCGCGCTTCCAACTGCATGCATCATAGATAATAGTACACAAAATACATCGTCCTTAGTCACACGCCATTTTCATGCACGGCTTACACTGAGGCTCCCCACTCCCACCTCCCCCACAACATCAGACGCAGCTCAAACTGCATACTACAGCGTACTATAATCCAGCTATCCTCTTTCCACCACTAGTACACAACTCTACAACTCTATGCACGCTCACGTAGATTACACGCTTTTAAGCGCGCAGGATGCGTCTCTTTCCTGCCTGGCCGCAGCTGGTGACGGCCATGTTGCCGCTGCCCTCCAGGATGCAGCCGGAGTCTCTGGCCCCGGATGTGGCGCGGCCAAAGTCGGCAACGCCGGTGCCCGCAATGCCGCTGCCGCCACTGTTGAAGCCAGAGTTGCTGCAGGCAGGAAGAAGAAGAGGCAGCAGCAGCGGCAGCAGCGCAAATGCAGCACATCAGTACAAGCTGTTTGTACGTCAGTTTACCACTTGGCTGCGTTGCAGCTGCTGCATGGAATATCATGCATTACCTCAATGCACAACCTCTAGCAGCAATTTTGCAATAGCTGCGCCGCAGCGTTGCAGTGTTGCAATTCGCCACAGATGAATAGATGCAGTACATGCACAGGTTGCAAGCGCAGAACACCTGTTTGAAAATTACCTGCTGCCGGGCCCTGCTGTGCCCAGGGTGCCAGCACCGCCGATGTCGATGCCTCTGCCGGTGCCGCCACTCACGCCAGTGCCCTGCACGCCACTGCCGCGACCAGTGGAGGTGCCCAGGCCAGAGCCCGCACCTGTGGGGAGGAGCAACAGTCAATACGAAAATTTTGGTCAGCAGGTTGCAGCACGTGCAACTGCTGCGGCAAGAAATACGCATGCACAGCCCCTATGCTGATCGCGTACAGCAAGTTGCTGCTGGCTGAGACACAGCCGGATCAGCAATGCACAGCCCCTTTCCAGAACTCCGCTCACAAGATGCCCCCGCCTTGCTCATGGCTGCAACATGATCAATGCAACAACTTCCCGTCTGCATGGCACAGCACCTTTGGAAACATGCTGAGCTGCCAATGCACCACCAACTGCAGCCAGCCCCGGCCTCACCTGTGCCTGCTGTCTGCTGCAGCTTCCTCCTGCCTGCCTGGCCGCAGCTGGTGACGGCCATGTTGCCGCTGCCCTCCAGGATGCAGCCGGAGTCTCTGGCCCCGGATGTGGCGCGGCCAAAGTCGGCAATGCCGGTGCCAGCAATGCGGCTGCCGCCACTGTTGAAGCCGGAGTTGCTGCAGGCAGGAGAAAGAACAGGCAGCAGCAGCCGCAGCAGGACCAGGAGTGCAGCTCATCAGTACAAGCTGTTTGTGTGGCAGTGTAGGTGTTGGCTCCAGCACAGCTGATGCATGGGCTTGCATGCATTACCCCAATGCACAAATCTGGCTGCGGGATTATCATGCTTGCATGTTAATTAACCACAAAAGGATGGACGCAGTACACAGGTTCCAATGATGCAACGACATAACGAGCGCAGAGCACATAAATATTGGAAGCTACCTGCTGCCGGGCCCTGCTGTGCCCAGGGTGCCAGCGCCGCCGATGCCGATGCCTCCGCCGGTGCCGCCACTCACGCCAGTGCCCTGCACGCCACTGCCGCGACCAGTGGAGGTGCCCAGGCCGGAACCCGCACCTGCAGAGCCACGACATGAAGGTTGTGAGAAGATGAAAAAAAATAAAATGTAGGCAGCAGCTTGTCAGAACATCCTCAGCACTGCATGTACGGCTGGGTTATATACTCTTCATACACTGGCAGGCATTTGTTGCTAAAGCATCCTGGTTACAGACAGCTTGTTGGACTGAAGCAGCTTGTCGCACTGAGACAGCCTGCATGCAGCACGCACCTATGCCAGCAGTCTGCAGCAGTGCCCTGCCATTGTCGGCTTGCAGGAACTTCCTGTTTCCACCTGCAAGGTTGACGTGAGCGAGAGACAGCAGGCAGCGACAGTAGAGCATTGTGAGCCTCACATAACCAAACGTCTATGCACACTATCACGTGCACATGCAGACAACTGCCGGCGCAGCAATCGGTTTCTCACACCAATGGTGTCGCAGCACTGGCTTATATCTTAACTAATGCACTGCACTGCCTGCTCATCAGAATGTTCTGTGTAGTACTAGGCCTGTGCGCTGCATGCGCCCACATGCGCTGGTGGGGCAGCTGCTGATCTGTGTTTGAAGCTAGTGTGGCAGCAGCGCATGACAGCGGCTGAGATGCGCTTGTTTCAAGCTGGTGTTTCGAAAATGCACTGAAGCATCTGCACCCAACGACTACCTGAATGCACGTGCTGCAATGGCTGTGTCAGACCGCAACAACAGTGTTCAGGCACGCAGCACCGCAGCAAGGCCACATCGCCATACCTGCAGCGCTAACGGTTCCAGAGAGAAGGCATAGCACGAAGCATGCCGCTTTCAAGCACCTGGGGGATGCCATGCTTCGAGAGTTTTGTACAGTTTTGTAGTGCGAACGGACAGTTGCTAGGTCTCAGCTTCTAAATGCTACACGTGAGTTATGGCTTGCAAGGGATCACGAAATTATGCAGCGGCGATCAGCGCACCGATATAAAGATGCCGTGCTGGTGTGAGGAGCATGATGACTGCTTGACGTGCGTGAGTCAAAGAGTACCGCTGCTCGGAACCTGCACGCTGCCGGCCTTGTGATGCCGTAAAATTTCAACCAAAAGAAACATCAGAAACGATACCATCATAATTTGGTTTCGGAGGGGTTTGTTGAAAGGTCAGGATGTGAACGCACAGCTGCTGACATCATGTGCACTGCCGGAAAACTAAGCAGCCCGCACATGCTAATCCTGTTATTTCCTGCAATAACTTGAGATCTCTGATGCCAGCTGATCTTGCTAGCTGATGTTGCCCCTTTCTCAGCTGAGCTGTCACACAATCTGGTGTTTCGCTGTTGCTGCTCAGATGAGTTCACTCACATGCCAACACGTTCGTAACTACATGTACTTGCAGCTACTGTACGCTGCATACCAGCCAGTGTAACAACATGTGCACCCATGAGCTTTGACATGTTGCACACCACGTCAACCCAGGTCACTTGTATTTATTTCCCTTGAGCATAACATGCATCACTCCAAACACAGTATGCTTAAAAGACCACCCTTGCAACCAACACACTGCTACAACTGCCTACATGCAGCAGCTTGGGGGAAGTTGTGCATGGCCTGTTGCACCCACAGCACTGCTGCTTCACAGCAAACACGCATTTGGGGCACAGACCCACACTGCACAAAGCCAACAAAACCCTGCAGTGCATAACAGCACTGCCTCCTCCCCCCACAACCTCCCCCCTACGACCCACCAGCCGACCAAGTGCGGTTCACCTGGCTCAGCATGGCAGCCGAGATCCGCAACATATCAGTCAGGCCCAGGGTGTGGTAGCGCAGATAGCACTCTGACTTCCAGTCACCCTGGAACCGCGTGAAGAACGGCGCCAGACCCGACGCAAGGGCCCCAGACGCACCCCCACGCCGCAGAGAATGCGAAGCATAGTTGCTGGGATCCAACCCCAACAGCGCCACCAGCTCCTTGACACCACACGCCAAGCCATCAAACGTCAGCGGCTGCAGCGCACCATCTGCACCCTTGTACATGAAGAAGGGGTCAGTGGGCTCTGCCGGGTGCGTTGCCACGTAACCCTGATACAAGCGAACAGGGTCAAGCGGCGCGCCCTTGCTGCCCGTCACAAAGATGACGTGCTGGTGGCATGCGGCGCTGCAGCAGTTCAACGGCTGCCGCAGCATTTTGGGGCAGCAGCTGCGGCCCTGGCAGCTCCTCAGCACAGACGCCTGCGGGGTTTGGGACACAGCAGTCCCTGGCATTGGGATGTTTGTTGATGGTGGCTTTTGTGGCCTGACAGCTCAGCAGTGTCAGCAGCTGTTCCCAGATGCGCCGGCAGTGGACACCCCTATTCAGCTTTGGGAGTTGTACGCTGTGCTGGCTATGGCACGGCTGTATGGCTCCTACCTGCAGGGTCAGTACTGGCAGCTGGGCGTCGACAACAGCAATGTCTTCGCCTGGCAAGGGGACAGTGAATACTGTGTTTGGAGTGATGCATGTTATGCTCAAGGGAAATAAATGCAAGTGACCTGGGTTGACGTGGTGTGCAACATGTCAAAGCTCATGGGTGCACATGTTGTTACACTGGCTGGTATGCAGCGTACAGTAGCTGCAAGTACATGTAGTTACGAACGTGTTGGCATGTAAGTGAACTCGTCTGAGCACCAACAGCGAAACACCAGAAACTGAAATCTGTTCCACCCACATGAATCATGCTACAAAGCTTGCATTCATGCTGTATATTTGTGACCTGTGCATCAGTTGATGCATCCAACAAGACCACACTGTGTTCTTGTTAGATGTCATAAAGCCATGCCCTGACGCATACGCTAGAATGCATGACTATTTGCACCAACTGTTTGCTGCTACCACATTGACAGAAATACACCAGTGCATTTCACGCATTACTGGCCCACGGTCACCATATGCCCATGCATGGGCAAGTGGCACGGACTGCCAGGCTGGGCATACACGTTTTGCGCTGCAGGAACCGCCTTTTATAATTATAAAGGGTCATGGTTTGAATGCCACTGTATTATTGTATCGTTGCGTTCGCTGTTGATAGAGGTGATGTCTTCTGCAACAACAGGAGGTACATGTCGCTCCTCCCTGTACTGCCAAGACACCTGTGTGCATTGTTGAACCAGCGCACCTGACACATTGTCTCACAGCGTCCTTTGAGAGCACTCAGGTGGCCTTGAGCTCATTTGAGCGCACGTCACCAGTGCTGCCCCTCTAGGCCAGGTGCTAGCGTTGTAACACGTGCTGTAGCGTTTACTGCTCAGCAGTGCAGGGCGCGACACCTTGTTTGCGTGCCGCAAATCATCTGCAATCAATCTCTTCAGTTTGATTGAAAACAGTACCTGGTGCACAGTGATTGAAGATATGCAGCAGACGCAGCTCTCCTTCCGTGGTCTGTGCCAGCGCTGGGTTCCAGCACCCCTAGGTACGCGAAACCACAACAGTAGCATCGATCTTTGACCTGTATAACGTATGTGATGGTTTCAAGACGCAACCTGCCACGCTGACGAACGTATCCACGCTGCTACGCCTGTGCTACTGCTTCAATACAACAATGCAGCACCAAGGAGAGCGATGAGCGTGTCAGTTCAAGCCTCACAGGTATGCAGTTTGCAACAGCGATGGAACTCACGAATCCATGCTCATCAGCTGGCCTGGAGGCGTGCTGCTGCCAACTCAGCGCCTGCTGACCATACGTTGCTGTCATGCACCACAGGCAGACAACGTCAAGCAGACGGTAGCAGACAACAAGGTTGTCGTCTACAGCAAAACCTACTGCCCATATTGCACTGAGGTAAGCTGCAGAGTCTGAAGCACCAGCAGATCTGCTTGTGTTGTCTGTTTTCTCAAGCCTCTGTTTGCATGGTTGGCTGCAGATGCCTTGGATCGCAGCAATCATTCTCCTGCAGCTGCATGCAAACAAGCCAAGCCTTTAGTCAATAGTTGGTTGTGTGGTTTATATTACCTCAGCTGTCCGGCTGCTGTTCCTGCAGGCCAAGGGTCTGTTCCAGAAGTTGCAGGTTCCTGCAAAGGTTATTGAGCTGGACACAATGAAGGGAGGAGACGACCTGCAGCTGGGCTTGCAGGTGCGGCTCTCTTGCTGCTCCAATCGATGCAACGCATAACACAGTCGCAATGCAACTGCTCCAGTGTTGCAGCACACAACACAGCTACAAGCTGTGCAACAGGGCAGCAAGTGGTTCGTGCATAATGTAGCAGCAGTTGCTGCCTGATGCAGCAATCGCCAAGTATCAGTGTTCAAGTACAGCCACGTCTCTTATGTTGTCGGTGGTTGTGAATATGCCATTCGCCTTAGGGTCTGACTTCTAGTGCACTGACGCTTTGTGTGCACACGTTCTGCATTGATGTGGTGCTGCCTTGCAGGAGGTGACAGGTCGCCGCACAGTGCCGCAGGTGTTTGTGGGTGGCAAGCACGTGGGAGGCTGCGATGGTGAGTGCACAGCAGCTGGGTTCAAACAGCAGCAGCAACAACAGCTCTATCAGCAGCAGCGGCAGCCACTGGATTCAACCAGCAGCAGCAACAACAGCTGTGTAAGCAGCAACAGCGCTATCAGCAGCAGCAGTTCGTGGGTAACAGAGTTTATGATGATTGAGTCCCTATGCCAATTTACACGTGGGTCGTGCTGCCAGCAGCCCTCCCCAGTGCAACAGGAGGCAGCAGACGAGACAGTAAGCCACTGTGGCCTTATATGTACGTGCCGGTGGCAGAGCAAGCTTGTGTGTTGCAGTGTTGCATCATCAGCACACGACTGCAGGTGTTTGTGGGTGGCAAGCATGTGGGTGGCTGCGATGGTGAGCGGACAGCAGCTGGCTTCAACCAGCAGCAGCAACAACAGCTGTATCAGCAGCGGCAGCAGCAGTGCGGCGGCATTAGAGGTCGTGATGATGAAGCTCCCATGGCCATATGCAGATGGGGGTCCTGCAACTATAGCTCTAGCTAGCAGCCCAACAGTGCGACAGGAGGCAGCAGGCCATCCAGTGAGCCACTGTGGCCGTGTACGTATGTGCCGCTGGCAGAGGCGAGCTTGCTTGTTGCAGTGTTGCATCATGAGCACAGTGCCGCAGGTGTTTGTGGGTGGCAAGCATGTGGGCGGCTGCGATGGTGAGCGCACAGCAGCTGGGCTTCAACCAGCAGCACCAACAACAGCTGTATCAGCAGCGGCAGCAGCAGTGCGGCGGCAGTAGAGGTCATGATGATACCGTCCCTATGGCCATATGCAGATGGGTTTCTATAAATCTAGTTGAAGCTAGCAGCGCACCAGTGAGACAAGAAGTTGGCCGAACGGCACGTACATCTAAGGCCACAGCGGCTAACTGTCAGGCCTGCTGCCTCCTTTGCACTGGTGGGCTGGTAGCTAGAACTACAGTGGCAGGACCCCCATGCGGCAGAGGCAAGGTTGTGTGGGGCAGTGCTGCTGCACATATTGTCGCCCCACGTTTCGTCTTTCTGCTGTTCCTGCCTGCTGTGCTGCGTGTGCTGCAGACACTATGGCAGCATACAAGGATGGCAAGCTCAAAGAGATGCTGGCTGGAGTGGGCTACAGCATTTAAACAGCATCTGAGTCAGCACGTTAGCGCATGCGCACAATTTGGAGCAGCGGCAAACGCTGGCCAGCATCAGACTATATGCAAGACAATGTTGCGTTGTTGATTGGCAGCTTTGTCTAAGCTCTGCACTACACATTGGTACGGCTTGCGTGTTATCAGCTGCGTCACATCCAGCAGCTGATTTACAAAAGGCCAGCCTGTTAGCTGGCAGGTGGTGCTACAGCTTTTTTGGCTGTTGTTGATGTATGCCCTATATCAGCTGACGGTTAATATCAGCTGGTTTCGCATGAGAGCTGCAGCTCTGTATCGCCAGCAATGGGTTGGCATGTGCTTGACAGCAGCGACAGCGTACTTTCCTGGGGGTGGCGGGTGCTACCTACATGCTGGCAACGATGTGCACTGCGAAAGTGCTCAATCATTCGTGCCGCCGGTCTGCTTGGCGTGTTGTCCACTGTCTGCGTGTGTGGCGCGTGCCTGCAGCCTGTGCAGTGGCATTGTCCCCCGTGCATGACCAAAGCATGGTTCTCACATGGCTATGTCAAAGGCTCTCGGGCACTTGCTGCAAACGTTTGTTTTTTGATGGCAACGCCCCTTGCAGGGCGTGCATGCAGGGGCACTGTGCCCCCAGCGCGAGTGTTGATACCGTTGTAACAAGTGTGGAATCATCTAAGCTTGCATCATACCCAGGCAGAAGCAGACTCACGTCATCACCAGTGAGCAAAGCCTGACTACGGTGACAGGAACCTTGGCCCCAATGATTTGCAGGCCCTGCCCTCAGGGCTGCAATGCGACAATCAGCCTCTGCTGCTCACAGATAGACTGCTTTTCATTAGAATTTGGAACATCTCCTACAGGTTGTACTGCAGCACTCAGGGTGAACATCCTCGACGCAGATGGTGTCATTTTTCAAACCCCAAACTCCGCCAGTGCGCAACTCGCTGCTAGATCGTTGCCTGCAACCGGTACGATTTCAGCTTCGCACCCATCACATCGATGACGTTCGCGTCTGCTGCATGCTCGCTTGCTCATCATCAGCACTGCTGCACTATGCAGCTGTCCTCAGACCCGCTGCTGCTTACCTGCCAACTGAGCTGGCTCCTAGCTGCGGAGCCACACGTTCCGCTAGGCGATTGCCTCCTGCCCAGAGCAGCATGCCTGCCCTTGGCGCAGCAACATGCTCTGGTGCTGTCTGCAGCTGCGCTGCTGCAGCAGCACTGCTACAGCGCAAACAACATGCCACAGCACGGCAGTAATGGCATAACAATACAGCATCATGATCTGCAAGGAAAGCTGCATCAGCTGCTGCAGCTTATGGCAGGCAGCAACGCTGGCCAGGAGTGGCGCAGCAGCGTGCAGCAAACTGCCATGCTGGCGTTACAACAACAGCAGCAAGCTGCGCTGGGACGTTGTAGCGGGTACATCAGAAACCGCATGCTGTAGAGCGCGTTGGAAACATGATGTGCATACTGCAAGCATTTGTCTGCGCCAGCAAGCATACCAATGCACATCTGCCAGCAGATTAAGCCTGTCCTGCGACCCGCTGGCTGCTGCATGTACACAATGTCAAAGTTCAAGCAGCTGCTGCAGATACAGATCATCTGTGCATTGCATCAGCTGTGCGGCTTGATGTACATCGGTTATGCTGTTATGCTGCTGCTGCCTGTGCTTGCTTTGGTCCCTCACTGCTCCACAGGCAGCTGCAGTTGCAGCTGCAGTATGCAGCTCCCCTACCTAGCTGGCTCAGCAGCAGCAGCAGCAGCAGCAGCAGGCAGCAGCACTGTTTCAGCTGGCTTGCAGGAAGGAATGACAATGTTTTCCCAGGTACGCCGACAACACCAGAAGCAGTAGCAGCAGCGCAGGATCCAGCAGTGCAACATGCAGCAGCAGAGGATGCAGTCATGCAGGAGGAAACAGAAGCAGCAGCAGCAGCGTTCCCTGCAGATGCCTTGCAGCAAAGTACAAGTATTGTACCAGCCGGCAAGAGGGTACTGCAGCACCCAGTGCCATTACCCAAACGTGAGTGGGCACATCCTTTACTTGAAGTGCTGTTGGTGCTCAGTTTGTGTGTATACTCTTGCGCAAGCAGAAGGTGTGTTCCAGCAAACAGCCTATCACTGAGGACGCAAGCTGTCTTGTCATCCAGTGCTTTGCACCATCCAGAGCCACATTTGCACTATCGCTTGATGCCCCAGTCAATACATTACAAAAGTGTTACAAGCTTGACACCGTCTTCCTGGGTGCCTGCAGGTGCTAAGTTGGATGCTGCTTCGGCCAACATAGGGGCAGAAGGGCATGCAGCTGCGAGTGCTGCTGTGGATCTGCCTGCAGCACTGCCCCAGGTGCTGCAGCAACTGCAGGTAAGGCTTGCAAACATGGGGTGACACTTGCCAGAGGCGTGACTATGATGTGTGCAGCAGGCCAAAGCATGCATTTGGTGCTTTGCTGCTTGCTCTGCAGTGCTTGTTTACACAAATGCAGTGTTGAGTGGGATGCATGTCTCCCTGTTGGGTTGCACTCTTGCTCGTGCGTTGCAGCTGCTGGAGAGCTCCTGCAGTGTTGGCCAGGTGGCAGCTTCATTGAACCTTTTGCCTGGGTGCTTACCTGCCTACTTGGCAGTTCTGCTCTACACATATGCATCGTCTGTCGGAAAACGTTCTGCTGCTGCATGTTACTCCTGATTGCGCCATCGCAGCTGCTTGAGAGCTCCTGCAGTGTCAGTCAGCTAGACGCACAGCTGCTGCAGCAGGCCCTGTCAGCAGCAGCAGCAGCAGCGCATCCCTCAGGCCCTGCTGGAGACCCCCAGCTGCAGCAGCAGTTGCAGCAGCTAGAGGAGCAGCTGCAGCAGCTGTCAAATGATGCATTGCAGCCTTTGCTGGATGTACTGCTGCTACCACCTGGAGCAGGCAGTACAGCAGGCAGTACAACAGCAACGGGAGGCAGTACAAGCAACCAAGCAAACAGTGCTGTTCTGCTGGATGAGCGTGGTGTGGCGTACTTGCTGAGGGCTGCAGTACTGCCACGGCTGCAGCAGCTGAGCAGCGCTGCGCCCAAGTCGCTGTTGCTGAGCTTGGTCACTGTTGGTGAGTGGGGCAGCGAAGTACTGTTGTCTTTGTACCCCCACGAGCTCCAGATTGCGGCGATACGGGCAATGTGCATCTGCATCATCTGCATCATCTGCATCATCTGCATCATCTGCATCATCTTAATGTGCCATGTGCATCTGCACCATCTGCATCATCTGCAAGATTTTGGCAGCTGCACGGCTGCAGCACCTGAGCAGCGTTGCGCCAAAGTTGCTGCTGCTGAGCTTGACCACTGTTGGTGAGTGGGACAGAAAAGCACTGATGTCTTTGTACCCTCACATGCTCAAGATTGCGTCAATGAGGGCCATGTGCATCTGCATAGTCTGCATGTGCCATGTGCCTCTGCACCATCTGCATCATCTGCACCATCTGCAAGATAATGGCAGCTGCAAGGCTGCAGCAGCCGAGCAGCGCTGCACCCAAGTCACTGCTGCTGGGCTTGGTCACTGTTGGTAAGTAGGTAGGACAGCAGATTACAGTTGTCTTTGTTCCCTCGCGTGCTCAAGATTGCGGCAATGCGGGCCATGTGCATCAGGATAGTCTGCGTGTGCCATGTGCCTCTGCACAATGTCCATCATCTGCAAGATACTGGCAGCTGCACGGCTGCAGCACCTGAGCAGCGCTGCGCCTAAGTCGCTGCTGCTGAGCTTGGTCACTGTTGGTGAGTGAAAGACACTGATACTGTATGTTCCGCTATCCACCTTGTCAAGGGCGGCAGCAGCAAACACGTCTGGCGCTGTACAATCGTACTGACGATGTGCGCGGTGCCCTGGCTCTACAGTGATGTAGCAACCTTGATGATGTAGCAGCCTTGTACCATCGTGATTGCCCCACTGTATTGCTGCTACATCATGGCGCGAAACGTCCAGAACCTGTCAACTGCACCCGTCGTTAACACAAATGCTTCCTGACACTGACGAAATGATGCTGTTGTCTGTCTGTCTGCTGCAGCGCAAACACAGCTGGAGGCTCTTGCCCATGTGGTGCTGCAGCCGCTGCTGGCCAGCAGTGGGCTTGCGCCTGTGCAGGCGCAGCTGCTGATCAAGCTTATGAAAGAGGTGCCACAGCTACAGCCCAGGTGAGCCTGTGACATTGTTTGATTGCCTTTTGTGCTGCAGCTGCTGCTGGCCAGCATTGGCCTGTGCAGGCGCAGCTGCTGATCAAGCTGATGAAAGAGGTGCCACAGCTGCAGCTCAGGTGAGGACATTGTTAGGATGAATCCTGGTTCCTTGTTGTGCTGCAGCGGCTGCTGGTGGTTTGCGAGTGGGCTTTCTCTGTGATTGTCCCCTCTTGCTTGAAACGAGTGAAATGTTTTATTAAGCCTCTGCTGGCCAGCAGTGGCCTCGTGGCTGTGCAGGCGCAGCTGCTCATCAAAATGAAGGATGAAGGAAGTGCCTCAGCTGCAGCCCAGGTGAGGACATTGTTATTGTTATGATCCTGAATCCGATTTGTGCTGTGCAGTGGCCTCGTGGCTGTGCAGGCCCAGCTGCTGATCAAGCTATTGACAGATGCCACAGCTGCAGCCCAGGTGGGGCCCTAGTTGCAATTTTTTGACTGGTGCTGGGTGCTTGTTGGTGGCTTTGTGATTTATGCGACAGCTGTGCTGGTACAGCTGCTGATCAAGCTGATGAAGCAGGTGCCACAGCTGCAGCCCAGGTGGGGACCTGGTCAAAAAATGTGACTTGTGCTGGGTGCGTGTTGGTGGCTGTCTGGTGGATGCGACAGCTGTGCTCATGCAGCTGATGATAAGCTTGTGGAAGAGGTGCTACAGCTGCAGCTCAGGTGAGGACATTGTTGGGGATCCTTTTCGTGCTGCAGCCGCTGCTTGCCAGCAGTGGCCTTGTTGCGGTGCAGGCACAGCTGCTGTTTGAGGTAACCGCTAGAAGTGCCACAGCTGCAGCACAGGTGGGGACATTGTTATGATCCTGATTTAATTTCTGCTGCAGCCGCTGCTGGCCAGCAGTGGCCTTGTGGCTGTTTTGCAATCGCAGCTGCTGATCAAAGTCATAAAAGAGGTGCCACAGCTGCAGCCCAGGTGGGGACCTGTGTGAATCTTGAGTGGCTTGTGCTGGGTAGTTGTTGGTGGCCTTGTGGTGGATGCTAATGCGACAGCAGTGCAGGTAGAGTTGATGAAAGCGCTGCATTGGCTGCAGCCAAGGTGAGCGACGCACTGGGTATCAGTGCGCTGCCGTGTGTTCACGGCTGTTTGAATTCATGCAGGGGTTCCTGCAGTGTGCTGCAGCTCCAGCAGAGGGCGAGGAGTCCTTCAGTATGAGTGCACTGGCGTGTGTGAGAACGGGTGTTTGTGTTCATGCCAGGCTGTCTGCATTGTGCCACACTGCAAGTTGCAGCTCCAGCTGTGACAGCGCAGTCTCTTGGCTGGTGGCATCATCAGGGCAGTTGCAATTCCAGCTGGTGACAGGCATGGTGCCAGTGCTGCAGCCCAGGTCAGGGTACATACGATGTACTCCAGCATTGTGTTGGGCAGCAGGACACGTAGGGCAAGCGCATGCATTGAATGCAGTGCCATCAAAAGGAATTGTCCCTGCTGCTGCTGCTGGCCCTACAGGTTGCTGCAGCTGCTGGTGCTCGCTGGTACAGGGTCTCAGCACCCCACAAACCTTGGGCAGCAGCAGCAGCACATCTTCACGCCACCTGGGGCACTAGCTGGCGCTGGCTGCTGCTGGAGTGACTCTCACGCAGTGCTAGTGCGGGCCATAGTTGACGGCTGCCCAAAAGTTGTTAATGACAACTTGAATGACGTTATAACAGCCCTACAGGCGGCAGCACAGCAGCCTGCGCTGACCAAGAGCGCTGCGTTTGGTCAGTTGCTGATGGCACTTGTGAAGGCGTATGCTGCAGTGCTGACTGGACAGCAGGTGGAGCAGTTGCTGGCTGCTGCTGCTGCCACAAGCTCGTTTATGACGAAGTCTGTGGTAGCAAAGCTACAGCAGCTGGCAGCACAGCATGCAGCTCTGGACGCCATGCAGCACTGAAGCGGTGGCGCTAGGAAGTGCCGTGCTACACAGCTGGGCTATTGTTGGTGCTGCGGCACGCGGGCTTGGAGCTGCAGTGGATCACATCTCGAGGCTATGGTGTAGCTGCAGCAGCTGGCTGCGCAGCAAGCAGCTCTGGACGCCATGCAACACTGAAGCGCTGGCGCTAGGAAGTGCCGTGCTACGCAGCTGGGCTAGGGTGTGTGCTGGGGCACGTGCTCCTGCAGCTGAAGTGGATCATTTTTTGAGGCTGTGCAGCTGCAGCAGTTGGCATGCAGCATGCAGCTGTGGCTGCAGTGCAGCCATGCTGCTGCTGCTGCTGCACAGTCTGGTGGCAAAGCTGCAGCAGCTGGCTGCGCAGCATGCAGCTCTGGACACCATGCAACAATAAGAGTGGTGCTGTTGTGTGCTGGTAAGCGGCTGGTGCAGGACGGTCTTCTCCTGGGAGGAAGCATGCGGCTTTGTGGCTGGAATATGTAAAACAGCACGCCCAGATTAGCACGTGCCTTGCAGTACAGCTTGTGACAGTGTAGCAGCACTCTAGCAGAAAAGCATGCAGGGACACCGTACACCTTGAGTATGTCCAGGGTTGCGCATGCACGTGCCTGCCTTGCTGGGCTGCATAGTCCGACAGGTTGAGTTATACCCACCATTTTGGTGCACATAAAGTAAATTCGGGTAGAGCGGCTCTAGTTAGCGGTGTGCAGTACGCATTCTTGGTGTTGCTGGACACACTGAGTGTGGCAGGCACGTGCCTGGTTGTACTGCTGAAGACTGCAGGCAACTTGCTGCATCAGAAAAGGCGTAGCCTGTCACGTTGTAGCAATTCGCGAATGATCGTTCAAACAGGATATCGAGTACATGCCTGAACGTGCTGTGATTTGTACGCGTGCTACTATAGGACCGGGCCCCCAGCGTTCGGTTACATGTGCCACACACATTGGATCGCAAGACATATGAACGCGCTGGCATGCAAACGTCTTTTATTCAGCATATTCTGGTCGATTGCGCGGCCCACAGCTGCCTCGTTATCACTGTTGTGCATCCAACGGCAGTTGCAGGGCAGTTGCAGCTGCAAATCCAAGGGCAGTTGTGTTTGCAAGGCTACAATGGCGAAATGACAACATACAGGTCTCTATATACTGCTGTAGCTGTCGTCCCTGACGTTTAACTGCAGCTAGCCTCTTGCTGCTTGGTCTTGCAGCTGCTGGGCGCCAACATGACACCCACTCAGTGACAGTGACTGTCTAGGCCAAGACTTTGGTTGAGGCAGGCGTAAAGTTTGGCTACTGAAAGGGTGTTCTTGGCAGACATGGCGTATCGCCTGTTGGCGTGGCTGTTGCTGTTCGTTTTAGGCATCACTGTGGGAACAGTTACATGTCGGCAACTTCCAGCGAGCACAGCCCCCCTAGATCTGGCAGATATGGCACAGAACGCACAGTCCAAAAGCGCTGCTGAGGGTAAGAGCATACACTCTCAAGACTTGCTGCTGTTATACAATGTTCTGTAACCCGTACCTTCCCCAAGACAAAGAAGCTTCACAAGGTATCACTCAGCGACCATTGCATCACAACATACTTGCAGGAACGCCAAGGCATGCACCGTGCTGTGCTCAGAGCGCCGCTTTGACTGTCCATCTTTGCACACTGCTGCTTCCATTATGTTGGATCACACCCTCATCGATTTCGTCTCAACACAGCCATGCCGTGCTGTACATATGTCTTGCCTCTGCAGGGCTTCCCAGCAACTGGCTGCGTCAGAATCATCACTTACAGGAGAGCACTCAGCTTAAAATCAACAGAGATCTGCTGTGCCAGCGGCCTGACCTACTGCAGCTGCAGCTGGCTGAAGGTGTCAACATCACTGCTGTTCGGAGAGACGACATGATGCCTCTGCTGGCAGCAGCTCGAGCATGTATGGATGTGGATGCAGCTGCTGCTGTTGAGGAGGCGCTGCCTTTGGCACGGCAGGCCTGGATCGGCGATGTCATTATTAACGGCAGGTGCTATTATACGTCACCCACGCACATTGGAACAGCCGCTGCTGCAGTGCCTGATAGCAAGGTCACCACAATCTTTGCCAACAGCATGACAGTGCAGCCCACACCCTGCTGACCTCTGACAGCATGCCATTAGAATGATAGCTCCTGTAAACCAAAAAGTTACCTGCTGCTGATTCGTCACTGATGGGCATGTCTCCTCCCATCAAGTGGGTGCTTCGTCTAGCAGTGCCTAGCATCTTTTCAAGGAGCATATGTACACATCCGACCTTTGCTGTGCCGCTGCGACGCCACGGTTCTCTGTTGCCTGTCAGGCGGCTGCCTGGTCCGCTTGGCAGCGCTATTTTGGTGGTGGGCTCTTCAGGGGGCGTGTTTGGCCATGTGCGCTTCTACGATGAGCGCTTCAACATCATCTGCGCATTCAGGGTGAGATGCGTAACAGCAGCAGCAGCATGTACAGCAGCTGCAGCTGTTGCTGCTACGGTGCCCGTTTGCAGCACAAGCGGCAGCAGCACTGGCGGCACTTAATTTGCGTGGACGCATCATGCAGCTGCACATCATTCAGTCGTGTGGTAATGCTGCAGACGACATGTACACACAGCAAAACACACTGGACTGCAGACGAACGTTGTTGCATGCATGCTTTGCAGCGTTCAACACAGCCAAGTTGACTGCATCTATGGCCTCTTACAGCTGCCCACCAACCAGCTATGCTTGCTGCTGCGTGATTTCCATGTGTCTCTGCTGCAGATAAAACCATCCGATGATACGGTACCTCAGGTCAATGACACTGCAGATTGCAGCAATAGCAGCTTCAACAATGCAACCAAGGAGATCTTTCTGTCCCACGAGCAGCAGCAGCAGGGACATGATCACACCAGAGGTAGCATCTTGACCAACCGCAGCAACACCTCAGACCCCACGGCCAGTGACTCGTCACAAGCACTGCTGAACAGCAGCAGCAGCAGCAGGAATGCATCTGTAACAGAGCTTGTGCAGCTGCCCCGTCCTGACCCTGCAGACGCTGACATAATGTTTAGGCAAGACCTGCTCGTACTCTTCACGCCACAGGCAGCTGCCTCAGTTGGCCCTGTGGCCAATTCAACTGAATGATGAGAGGAATAGCCTGGTCTGCTGCAGATTGGCACACTACATCACTCAACAGCCACATGTACAGTCCCGGCATAATATGTACGGCCGCCTGCGCTGTTGGCTGTCCGTGCGTACCCAAAACATGTGATGCTGTGATGCGCTCTGCAGTTAGGGTCTGTAACGTGCCGCTGTTTGCCTGCTGGCCTTTCAGGCTGTGGGCGCAGGTGGTCGTTGCGTGGTGGAGGGCCAACAAAGCATACAGAGACAGCCGCGTTGCACCTGGCAGGCCAATCAACGTGCGGCTGAACCTGGTGGGCTTCAGGCAGGTAGGGCATGCCGTTGCTCTCACCAAAGATCTCTCTCAGGCCCTGTTAGGGACCCGCTCCCATTTTTTTCCCTATAAATTACGCACTGGGGAGCATAGCTCAAGCAGGCCAAAGCCCTGCTTCTGATGCGTAGGACTTGCAACTTGTGACATGCCGTTGCTGCTGGGCGAGTCCAGGTCGAAGGCTGGGTGTTCACAGTGGGTAGGCCGTTGTATGTGTGCTGGGCTGACATAGGCCAAAGGCGCATCATAGACCATAGGCCAGGCATTGGCGCATTTATGTACTGGGCAATGCATGCTATCTTGTCCATGGTCAGCCAGCTGTATTGAATCTCCTTGCCGCGATCCCAGGCTAGTATCCAAGCTGATCTCAATCCAGAGCCGAAACTGGTTGCGCCATATAGGATATCGAATGGCCAGCAACAATGCAGCAGGGATGGGCTAACCAGCTTGGTGTCGCATTGACTGCATGTGGTGGATGCAGGTGCCGGATTCTGTGGTTGTGGGACACCCAATGCACCAGACCTGCTGCAGACGATTGTCAGCACACAGAGCAGGGCCGACGTGCAGCAGTGGCGCAAAGAGGTGCGTGGCAAGCCGCTGATCATAAGTTCCTGCGAGTGCACCTGCTCCGTGCGTTGCAGCTTTTGGCATAACACAGGGCAGCCTTGATACAGCCACACTGCAGGCTGCAGCCGCAGCTACAACCTCCATTGCAATGTTGGCTTTCTCTGCAGCCAAAACGGTTTCAAACAACAAGCATCTTGTCTCGAATGTGTTGCAACTGCTTTCTTGCTATAACCTGCAGTTGGGAGCCGACATCATAGCCATCTACACCCATGTGAACGACAGTGCAACAGCCGGCGTTGCAGTCAACCGCAGCAAAGAGACAGGCCAGGGCTTCAACAGCAGTGCCAACTTTGTTGCGCTTGCACTGGGCGCCTTTGACGATGAAACATTGGTGCATGAGATCGCACACTTGCAGGTGATATGCGGCTTATTTGGTATTTGTGTCTCGTTGGGTCGTGAAAGCGTGCGCTTCTCAAGTACTAGTGGTAGCCTACCACTGACGGTCAGCAGCTGTCTCTGCGCATGCCACAATGATATGTGCAGCAGGAGCAGACCATGAGACATAACTTGCCTGACAGGAAGCAGTGTGTGTGTTTGCATGCTGCGCTGCTGCTGCTGCTGCCGCCAACAGGGCTGCCAACAATGATGCCGACTCAGGAGGGCCAGAAAGCGTCATCAACCACTCTGCAGCAGGCTACAGGAGGTGCGTTGCAGCAGAAAAAGTGGTGCCCTACTGGCAGAACAACACATGGGCTTGCTGTATGGCTCACAGCTCACACCAGTGGCGAAGAAATGTCAGCGCTGAGCGTACACAGCCATAGGCCTGCCAGCTTGGCGGTAGAACAGATGATAGCCGTTTGGCCGTTGCTCACCTAGGGCAGCACTTGTCATATGATTCATTGCCAACATGTATGCCAGGTCTTTGCAGTAGGCTGCGCTGATGATCAGCCCTCATCTGCTACACCAGCGCCTGTTCTGCTGCCTGTCATGCAGGTGTGACACCTTTGCCGCTGCTGGTGCCAACTTCAACACCATCATGTCCAACCCTTGGTAAGCCGCTTGCTGTCTGTGCTCTGCAGCCAACAGCAGCAGCCACCAGGCGGTCCACTTGACGGTCACACTGGGGCAGCCAGCAGGCGCATGTTAATGCACATGGCAAGGGAATCAGCCTCATCCAGAGCCACTTACTGCTCCTGCTTGTGCCGCTAGCGCTGCTGTTGTTGCTGCTGCCACCGCTGTGCTTTACCTCTGCAGCCCCTCAGAACCCAATGCGCTGGTAGCTTGCATGCAATGCCAGTGCCTGATGCTGTTGCTCTGCTAAGGGCTTACGCAAGCTAAGAAGCCTATGATTCCAGACCTGGCAGCTTGAATGCAATATTGTCAACAATATCACGTTCTGTTTCATGGTCCACTGCTGCTGCTGCTGCCCGTTGCTCCGCAGCCCCTCAAACGCCAATGACCTGGCAGCTTGGAAGGGCCTGAACGTACACGCCTTTGCATCTCCGTTTGCCAACATAACGATCAAGGCCGGCAGCCAGCCCATAGCACTTGGCACAGCAGACACCGCGTTTTGCGCGGCGACAATCTCTCGTAGTGCAAGGCTGATATCTGAATACCAGCCGCAAGCTCCGCAAGGCAATGCAGCTACGTGGGTCGCTGTCGAACCTGTTGGGTTACACGACAGCGCACAGACTGGAACCAGCAGTGGCGCTCCTGCAGGACAGGTTGACATCAACAGCAGCAGCAGCAGCAGCAATCTGGCGGAAGCTGCAGCAGCAGAGAATCCACAACAACACGCTATTGGCAGGGACACGGCGGCAGCAGGCAGTGGTGCAGGGAAGGCGAACGTTGGGCCCGGCACAATGATTGTGTTGCGCTTGCGCACAACGTCAGCAAAGTCAGTTCGCTTGTGCCTCACCGCCGCACCAAACAGCAGCAGCAGCAACAGCAGCAGTGATGGCAGTAGTTCAGCATCATCTGGCAGCTTGCTTGCACATTATTGCAACAGATCCTCCTCGTTGCAGCACTGGGAGTTCACCGTAGATGGGAGTGTGAAAGCGGCAGGAACAACACTGTGCATGACTGGGTTTCAGCAGCCAGGGTTGTTCGGTGTTGAAGTTGCGAGGTGCAGAGCGCCTGGCACGCCTAGTCAACAGTGGTTCTATGATCGTTTTGGGCAGCTGCGCACATATGCAGCACCATGGTTATGTGTAGATGTTGTACCTGGGTCTCTTGCTGAGGGTGGAGTTGTGCAGCTGGTTCTGTGCTTCAATGCATTTGGTAGCCAAGAAGCGCTTAGACTTGAGGCATCGCCAATTCCCAGTCAAACCTTTGACACCAATCTGTCTGCTGATGTGGCATCGTACAGTCAGCTGGTGCCCAGGTTAAACCCCAATTCAAACGTCAGCCTTGAAGTTGTTACTAACATGTCATCTGGTCAGCTACGCCTGGATGCTGCAGGATTTGAGCCTGGTGCACCTGCAGTGCTGCGAAAATGCAGGACTCGTGCATATCTTGTGAACCCTGGTCAGCTATGGGACAACAGCCGGCTCAACACTCTACATGTGCTGCTTGGCAATGGTGGGGTCTCCTCATACCGCAGTGCATGTTTGGCAGCAGGCATAGCGGCGGATGGCAACGATATGCATTCTAGCATAGGCAGCAATGTCATCATGCAGGAGTGCACGGGATCGAGACACCAGCAGTGGTTTTTTGATAGCCATCGCCGGTTGAGGCCATTTGCTGCTGCTGGTACGTGTGTGGGTGTATTGCTAGGGACTCAGGCGCAGCTGCTGCTGCTGCAGCTTGCAGGGTGTTGAGAGGCAACAGTGCTGCAATGGACTGTACGTAATGTTGAGAGGTAGTTTGCACCCACATAGCCTTCCAGTGTAACAATCATACTGACAATACTGAAGTAATTAGCGACCCCCACCCAACAATTTGACAACAGCGTTTGTATCAGACAGCATGTATGATGTTACCTGCTTTGCATACTGCTTGGCAGTGCCAAAACTCTATTGCATATGCGTGCATGGGGACAGGGGAAAGCTGCCGCAGCTGTCGGCAGCGGCTGCTGCAGCTCGCTGTATGCTAGTTGGCAATAGTTTTGCTGATCTGCAGTGACCCCCGATTGACTTGTCTCAGCTGTGCTTAGCACTGCAAGAAGCCGGCGCGTGCCACGCGAAGCGCCGGCATAGTCCACCTCGAAGGGGCGCCAAGGGCGTTTGCTGTATAAGACCCTGCTGTTTGTGCTCACATGCAGACGGTCGCCAGTGTCACGACTTCGGCACAGCATACAGAGCATCTGATTTCCTCCCAACCGTGTAATGTTCAGAAAACACAAGCTTGACGCAGCCTGTTCCTGCAGTAGACTGTAGAGGCAGTTGCACATCTTCTGCCTGCCGCCATTGGCTGTGTGGTGTTGCACTAGCAATACACATGCAACTCTGTTGTTGGCGCGCCGTGGCAGGTCCTGGCCTGGACCACAGTCATACAACTGCAACAACGGCTCACATACTACAAGCTGCAGCAGCTCATCATGATTGCGTATGTCACACCAACTGTTGAATTGCCTGTGCCAATGATGCCGATGGCATCTGCATTGCAACCAAAACCAAACACAGACTTGCTGCTCAAACCATGGACTTGATATGTCATGCCAACGAGCGGACTTGCTGCTGGGAACCCTGGGCTTGTTTAAATTTGATGGACTATACAGACCATGCTTGCTGCTGAAAACCTCGGACTCCGATTCAATGGGATTTTCAGACCACATGCTTGCTGCTAAAACCAATCATTCGAATAGGCGGTGTCGCATGCATCTGCTGCAAGCATGGAAGTGAAAATCCATCAACACGATCAGCCAAGAGACTCGCCTTGCAGGCTGCAGATAATGCTGCAGGAAACCAGGAACGTTATCAAAGCGTCACACAGACTGCTGCTAGAGCAATCAGACCATGATCTCTACATCAGTTTGCTGTACTACACCGGATGCCATGCATAGGTGCATGCATGTGTGACAATGAATCAATAGCTGCTGAGAGCTTTCAGAATCGTAGGCTGAAGCGGTTCAACCACTGTCTGTCGGACAGAGCATATTATTGCTGGCAAATAGACCTGGTTCTGAAAAGAAGCAGAACTCGCCCATACACAGCATCATGCACAGGCTCAGGCTTGCACACAACGTTGCACATGTGGTGCTCGCTGACATCACCATATCAATCAGAATTGATGCTATGGCACAGGGCGGCAAAATAGCTTCTTAACAGCGGTATGACGCAGTTGTTTGCATATACGTTTTATTCTGCCATTCTCGTCCTCTGGTGCCAGCACCTCTGGGGCCATCCAGCAAGGCGTTCCAACAAACGTTTTGGCACGCAGCTCCCCCGGAAGACTAAACCCCAGCAGTGACACATCACCATTGCTGCTGCTGCATTATTGCTGCTGCTGCTGGTCCATCAAGCTTGACAGGCACGTTGCAGCTACTCCAAAGTCACCAAGGCAAACCTGGCCTGCCTCTGAGATGAGGATGTTGTCAGCCTGCAGAGTCGCCACAGGGGAGTTGTTGTCATAACAACCGTTATTTGTGCAGTGACACACGTGAGTACTGATGTTGGACGGTAGATGCTTTTGCGCGCATACGAGGGATGGCGTCACACGCTCAGGTTTGAAAAGCCCTTGGATGCTATGTGAGGTATATGTGAATGTTGACACGAGATCGGGATGCAGTGCATCCACATGTGATGCATCACATCAGTGTGACACAGCGTAAACATGCCTAATGCGCTCTGCTGTTTGCTGACAGAGACACACACGACGCGTCACGTTGCTGTCCTATAAAAAACAATCATTTTTTTTCTAAGCCATACCTTGATGTCCCTGTGTATGCCGCCGTTCTTGTGAACGTACTGCAGCCCCAGCAGCACGTAGCGCATGATGCTGGACACCACCGCCTCCTCCAAGCCCTGGGAACAAAGAAACGGCAACATAGAAAGGGCAGCAGCAGCAGCAGCAGCACTTGCGTAAGCAGCACGTAGCGCATGATGCTGGACACCACCGCCTCTCCAGGCCCTGCCGGCAACAGCAACACAGAAACGGCAGCAGCAGCAGCAGTGATTGCGCAAGCAGCGAGAGCAAACACCACGCAGCGCATGATGCTGGCAACCACCTCCTCCAGGCCCTGGCGTGTTGCAACGGCAACAAAGGATCGGCAGCAGCAGCAGCAGCACCAGCAATTGCGCAAGCAGTGGAAGCAAACTTGTGTGCACCATGCATTTGCTGCAGGCGGGTCTTGCAATCAGTGGCCATTCTCATTGCAATGAAGCCTCACGAGTGTTATTATGTGTACACCTGCTGGCCGTAACAATCTCTAGCCTCTGACGCCGTCATGCTGATGTATGGAGATTGAGAACCGTGTACAATCACCTGTTCACACCAGATGCTGACAGATCGCCACATCACGCACAACTTGGTCAGTAACCCCTGCAGAGAAGCTGCGATCGTCCTGCTATTGTCACGCAAACACATGTGTATGTACATAAAGGCTTCGGCAGCTCTGTGCTGCAGCCACGGCAATGTCAAGTAACCTAAGTGTCAAGAGGTCATAGCAGTTTTGTCGAAAAGCAGCTACCTGTGGGAACTGGCGCAGCATGATGCTGCGGATGCTGCCCTGCCCCATGAAGGCAGTGACCATCCACAGCTGCCGCCCCGATACGAAGCACGCCAGCAGCGGCAGCACGCAGGGGTGGTCAAAGCGCTTCATGAGCGTGGCCTCCTGCACCAGACCAGCCTGCAAATAACACACCCAAGTCACAGTGTAAGAACCCCGTTTTGACCGCGTCATCTGGGTCGCAGGACCCAATTTGACGTGCATGCTGGTTGTTAGGGATGTCCGTCGTGGGGATTGTGAAATTTCAGTACATGGTGGGTCTAACAGCAAGGCCCCAGGGTTGAAGAGACATGCTGCACTCAACCCTGACAGCGGGTGACTCAGCATTCTCTGGCAGGGGTGGTCAAAGCGCTTCATGATTAGGGTTTAGGGAGACCATTGAATGAGAGACCGTGCCGGGCGAGTGCTTGTGCGTTGATGGTTTTGGCCGGATCTGGCCCTAGCTTGTGGGTTCGCGCCTACCGGTTAGGAATCACTGTAGGTGGTTTGGGAGTGGCTCCCTTCTTGGGTTCCTCTCTTGCTAGAAAAACGTGTAATTTATTTATTTATTTATTTATTTATTTATTTATTTATTTATTTATTTATTTATTTATTTATTTATTTATTTATTTATTTATTTATTTATTTATTTATTTATTTATTTATTTATTGATTTATTGATTGATTGATTGATTGATTGATTGATTGATTGATTGATTGATTGATTGATTGATTGATTGATTGATTGATTGATTGATTGCCTCCCGCACCAAGCCAGCCTGCAAGGATAAAGTACTGCAACAGAAATTCAGTGCCTCTTTTGCTAAGAGTGGAGGACTGCTCTGAGATCTGTTTCTACTGCTGCACACCCAAGGTTGCTTCAATGCAAGTGTGCAACTTACCTACGTTTGTGGCGTGACACAGCCAACTCTCAGCAAGACAGTCAGCGGTTTGGCAAGTGTAATAGAGTGTATGGATGTGCATGATGTGTCAATACTACTTGTTGGCAACGATCATCATCATCATCATGTTACCCATTAAGCCATAGCATCAACGCCATCGGCCCCGCCTCAACAGATCTGCACCAGTTCACCAATGAACGGTTCATTGTTGTTGTCCAAGCAAGCAGCCTTAGTACTGCTAGGTGGATCAGCTCCTGCAGCAGCTACACTAACTGTTTGCCTTGCAAGGCAACTGCAAGGCAACTTTGACTGTAGCTAGTTGCAAGTGCAGCAGAAAGACATGTATGTCCCAACATCCAGCTGCTGCTACTGCTGCTGCTGCTGTACGCACCAGGTCAGTGCTGTGCCCTGGTGAGTCCAGCTCCAGCACCCGCACAGCTGCATCTGATTCAAGCAGCTTGCAGGGGGCTTTGTACACCTGCAAAATGTTGGCAGCAGGAGCATGTCATGTGCCACGTGTGACGCTGTACAGTGTGCATGTGGCATCTCATCTTCAGATGAGTCATGTGACGTCAAGCGCGTGCTTGTATAAGGGTATCTCAGGGGCGTGTTACTGGCACTGGATGGCGCTCACCTGTACATCACAACTTCATTCAACCTGTGCATTTGCAGGTGTATCATAGCCAAGGTCCGTAACGCAATTCAAGCTGCTACAGCTGACTGCTGTCAGCTGCCTGGTCAGCAGCACGCCACCCATGTTGGACCCAAGTTGGATACTATCTGGCTAAGACTTCTGATCAGCCACAAAGGAATCAAATCTTCTTCACCCAACACACAGGGGGCTGCCTTGCTGCTGCTGCTGCACATGGGCTGATATTGGCAGTACTAGCCCTAGGGCTGGTCAAGCAGAGAGCTCCGAGCAGGCCTGCGCAGCTCACCACTGCAAACGCTCCGGCTCCGACCTGCTCTTGAAGTTCATAACTGTCTGCTTGTGTTGGCCATTGTCTGCGTTGCAGAGAGTGTGCTGGTTAGGTGCTGCAGTGGCGGGGAGCCTGAGGACAGCATGCTTTCTTGATGCTGCGTCTGAGAATGAGATCAAGACTTTTTGTTGCTTTCCCGTGTCTCGGTTTGCCGATGGACTCTGCGCTGGCAACAAAGCTCTTCCATAATCGCGATTTGTCCATGACGGGCACGTGTTTGTATCGGTGCGTGCCAGCTTGAGATGGATGTTGCTTCCTGTCCGGCCTACATTGCAACAATGAGTCCTGTGATGGGTGCATTTGCTGCACATCAAATCCTGGGGCCCCGCGACACGGGCCGGGAAGTGGGGAAGACAGTGAACAGGAGTGAGCATGTGCCTGGTGACGCAAGTCGCATTGCGTGCACTCGTGTGAAGCAAATGTAACGGAATGCATAGTCGTTATGTAGCCTGGCACGCTCCTGCTCCTGAGGCGCACATGTGAAAACCTGCCAGCCCTTGCTCCAAGTTGGAGGATGACGCCTTTCACCAGCACCAGCAATGCTGCGCTATGTAGTCCAAATAAACCCACGCCTTGAATTTCATCAAATCTTTATAAGTGTGTGAACTCTGCTGCCTGGCATCAGCCCAGCAGATGGCGGGTGCCAAAGACTGAAGGCTGGAAACTCCTGCAGAAAATGCTGGCATTGATGCAGGGTTACCCAATGACAGCACAACGGTTCGACCACTTCGTGCACTGAAGACACTGCATGTTGATTGGACCTACAGCGTCAAGCTGTAGGCAGCTGCAACCAACTATCTGGCTGCACATTGTGTGTGCTGCTCTTCACTGCATGTGTTGCATGTTATCAAGCACTAACGTCCCTTCCTTGCCAGTACAATATGCGAGACATGACACTACATGTTAAGAGCCAGAAGATCTGTGCAGCCATCCACAAGCACCTGCGTTGCTAGTCTGGTTGGTCTCGTCCATAGCAACAGCAGCTGCTCATTGACTCGGCAGGTTTGTCAGCTCAATAGCTATCAAGTAAGGTGATCAGTGCAAAGCTTGTAACCTTTCGCCTAATTGGACGTGCAGTCGCTATCACGCCTGAACCTCGTGGACACCCGGTGGTAGCATTTGGGTGGGACCGAGCACTGTCGAAAGGTGACCTTGCCACTGGTTTGCCCTATTACACGACGAGAGCCTGAAGCAATAAAAGGCTCTTCAATATGTCTCGTGGCCGCATCGTCAGCTCCCTGCTTAGGGCTGCAGCAAAGGCAGCCCGCAGTTCAGAGCAGAGCAGCCAATATGTGGCTCGGCGTATGATCAGCACCAATGGGGCTGGTCTGGCTGCAGCTGGCGCAGGTGTGTCCCTGATCTACCGGCATACCCCTATGCTCATGGTCGAGCGCGCCAGTCACACTGCTGCTCTGCTGGTTTTCGCAGGCCGCAGGATGCTTGGTGTATCAGCATGGCAGATGCCTATTCCGCTGGCAGCGCAGGGCGTGCGCCACATCGCCCTGGACGCTCTGAAGCCATCAGACAAGTAGGTTTGGCAGCAACAGAAACATTCTTGGCAGCCTCCAGCGTTTGACCATGATTCACATGCCTTGAGTTCACATTGATTGATGCTTTGTGAGTGATCTCAGGTGTTGCAGGCAGCTGTACCTCTGCACCAGGGCATGTAGTAGTGTGCACAACAGCAGCACAGCAGTGCATGGCTGAGACAAGAGCATGGCAGTTGATGCGACGTCAAGCCGTTGTGGAACAACTAATCAAACATCGTTACACGCATGTCATATAGCTGTGATTCATGCACGCTAGTGCTCTGTGGTGCATGCATGCCATGTGCTACGTGCTGCCTGTGGCTCCTCTACCCTCCTACGCAGCAGCAGCTGCTGTTACAGGCATTTCGAAGTACACTGACGTTCAAACAGCCACATGACAAACATCAGTAGCATAGAAACACACTACGCAGGCATCTTCGGATCTGACAAAGCAACAGCAGCGACATCAGGGGTCAACAGCACGCCCTTATTGGTGCTGTGACGATCGTGCTGGCACTTTCACCATTGCATGGCACCAGACAAAGTACTTTTGGGTGGTAACCTTTGCAGTACATGTTGCAACGTATTTATGCTCTAAGATGCACCCAGCCAGCCACCAGCTGTTGTGCATATCCTTGCTCATTGCTGCTGCTCCCGGCTCGTACTGCTGCTGCTGCTGCGCAGCTTTGTGCCCCGCCACAACAGCACCACCCCAGAGGAGGAGGATGCAATGGTCAAGGTGCGGCCTCACCCCATGCAGCAGCACACATACAGTACTGCAGTGGGATTGGCATTGCAATGTGTGCTGCAACCGCTGTACATGTGCGCAGTGGCGTCAGCAGACGTAAACACAGCGGGTGCTGCAGCAAACAGAGCGTTCGCTGCAGCATCTCATATGCACTGGTCAAAGGCATGCACATCTGCTGTGTTTGAAACTGCTGCGTTCAATAACACTGCTGCGTCGTTCAACAACACTGCTGCGCCCATTGCAGGCGACTGGCTTCAGCAGCATGGACGCGCTGATTGACGCGACCGTGCCCAAGTCCATCAGGCGCGGCGACGCAATGGACATGGGCCAGTACAGCGACGGCATGGGGGAGAGCGAGTTCCTGGCCTTTTTCAAGTGAGAACTGTGCTGCGAACTCGGCTGCGAACTTGGCTGTGATCTTCACCAGGATGGTGCAGCTCAGCATTCAACAGCTGGCAGCTAGCAGCGTTACCGCAGACTTGAGCGCGGGAGGGGGGGGCAGTATGGGCACCTGGTAGAGCAGCTGCATGTATTGTGAGCAGTGCGGCAAAAGAATTGTTCTTGCACAGCCAGCTAGCTCCCAGCAGCACTTGCAGGAGGGTAAGGTTCTCGTCAGCCAGTGCCTTTGTGTTACATTTTTGTTACACCTGGGTTTGAATTCTGCTTGCAGGAACATGGCCAACAAGAACCAGGTGCTCAAGTCATACATCGGCATGGGCTACTATGACACGCACGTGCCCCCGGTTATCCTGCGCAACGTGCTGGAGAACCCAGGGTGGTACACGCAGTACACGCCATACCAGGCAGAGATCGCACAGGGCAGGTGTGTATTAACTGCCGCAAAATATCAACAAGTTGTGACCTACGGCCTGCGTGTGAGCAGGCATGCCAAGGTGGCCCACTAAATACCAGGCACCGCAGGTGTTGAAAGGCTGGTGTGCTGCGCAGTTGTCTTGGCCAACGTGCACAGCGGGCACGTGCGGTGCGTCCTTCTGCAGATACACGCGTAAAACGCTATAATCATGTTTGGTCGCCCAGCCTATGCAGCACAGCATTGGTCAATTGCAGAGCCCCACGGTCAGCTTCAGCACATTGCTTAACACCTCTTCGCCCTGCTGCCTGACCGTATCGCACCGCTGCTGTCTGTCCCGTTACTATGTTACATGTTACAATTATGTCACAAAACGCAGGCTAGAGAGCCTGCTGAACTTCCAGACGATGGTGTGCGACCTGACAGGCATGCAGATCAGCAACGCGTCGCTGCTGGATGAGGCGACTGCTGCTGCTGAGGCCATGACCATGTGCAGCGCTGTGGCACGTGGCAAGAAGCCGCGCTTCCTGGTCTCGGTGAGTCGTAGTTTTGGTGTTCTGAACCCAGCATTGTGGCATCATGATTTGTTAGCAGCTAAGTTATAGCATAACCGTTTCTACAAACCCAGCAACGTCAAGTGGTTGTTGCACTGCTTGTGTTGGGCTTGTCCTGCAAAGGTCCAGGTGGCAAGAAGCCTCGCTTCCTCGTCTCGGAGAGTTGAAATAGCCACATGATGTTATGGTTGACCCAGCATTGTCAAGTAGATGTTGCACTGCTTGTGTTGGGCTTGTCCTGCGAAGGTTCAGGTGGCAAGAAGCCTCGCTTCCTTGTCTCGGTGAGTTGAATTGTTCAGATATCATGGTTGACCCAGCATTGTCAAATTGTTGCACTGCTTGTGTTGGGCTTGAAGTAGTTGTCCTGCAAAGGTCCAGGTGGCAAGAAGCCTTGGCTTCTGGTCTCTGTGAGTTCAATTGTTGATTTCTTGGTCAACCCAGCATTGTCAATTTATTGATGCACTGCTTGTGTTGGGGTTGCACTGCTTGTGTTGGGGTTGCAAGAAGCCTCGCTTCCCGGTCTCGGTGAGTTGAACTGTTGATCTTATGGTCAACCCAGCATTGTTAACTAGTTGTTGCACTGCTTGTGTTGGGGTTGTGCTGCAAAGGTCCAGGTGGCAAGAAGCCTTGCTCTCTGGTCTTGGTGAGTTGAGCTGTTGATATAATGGTTGTCCCAGCAATGTCAAGTACTTGTTGCACTGCTTGTGTCGTTGTTGTCCTGCAAAGCTCCAGGTGTCGGCGAATCAGCAGCAGTCCAGGAGCAGGTATCTGCAAGCACACAGAAGGGTACTCCTCGCAGGTTCTGTGCACGTTGGCTACTCTGCTGTGACCAGATGCTCCTGCAAGTGGCGCAACAGCATGCGTGATTGCCTTGCTCACCTTGCAACTGGCCTGCAGGATTCAACCTGCTGGTGCCTGCATGCTGATTGCATCCCTGGCTCTTACCGCACAACCGCACCGCATGCGTCTCTTTTCTGCTGCTGATGTTGTGCAGAGCAAAAGCCACCCGCAGACGATTGCAGTGTGCCAGATGCGTGCAGACGGCCTGGGCTTGGTTGCATGCTGACTGACCGTCTGGCGTCTCGTTCTCTGCTGCTTGTATTCTTGCAGAGCAAGTGCCACCCGCAGACGATTGCAGTGTGCCAAACACGTGCCGAGGGCCTGGGTTGGTTGCATGCTGACTGACTCCTGGCGTCTTGTTCTTTGCTTCCTGTGTTGTGCAGAGCAAGTGCCACCCGCAGACGATTGCAGTGTGCCAGACACGTGCCGAGGGTCTGGGGTTGGTTGCTGAGGTGGTTGATGAGAGCAGCATCGCCTTTGGCAAGGACGTGTGCGGAGTGCTGGTGCAGTACCCAGACACCACCGGCTCGGTCAACGACTACAAGGTGTGTTACTTTGACCGTGTAACATAGTTCAAATTTTGTGCTTGTCAGAGGTAGTTGAGTTTGGCCAAGCAAGTGCACCTACTAGCACCAGCAGAAGCTTGCAGCCTGCTCCTGTGCAGGTAGCGGTAGTATTCCCGCATCCCCTGTGCTGCTGAATGGCCCTGCTTCAACCACAGCCCGATTGCATGTACTGTCGAGTGCTGCATGCTGTGTGCCAAACCGGTTCTGTCTGCTGTGTGGACAAGCCATGGTGGACGCCGCTCACGCCTGCTGCTTCTCCTTGCATGGACTGAAAGTGCTGCATGCCGTGTACCAACAGTTTCCGTCCGCTGTGTGGACAGGCCATGGTGGACGCTGCTCATGCTTGCTGCTTTTCTTCGCATGGACTGACAAGTGCATGCCTGCTGCTTCTGTTTTGCATGGACTGACAAGTTCTGCATGCTGTGTGCCGCGATCTGGACAGGCCATGGTGGACGCTGCTCATGCCTGCTGCTTTTCTTTGCGTGGACTGAAACGTGCTGCATGCTGTGTTCCATCTATCCGTGTGCCGCGTTTTGGACAGGCCATGGTGGACGCTGCACACAAGGCTGGCGTCAAGGTGTGCGTGGCCACTGACCTGCTGGCGCTCACGAAGCTGGCGCCACCTGGCGAGTGGGGTGCAGACATTGTGCTGGGCAGCGCGCAGCGCTTTGGTGTGCCCATGGGCTACGGAGGCCCCCACGCTGCCTTCCTGTCATGCCACGATGAGTTCAAGAGGTGCGTATCATATAAACCAAGAGTCCTGTCGCTGTTGCGATGGCTGGAACATTGCAGCAGTGCTGCTGTTGCTGGATGGGTGGCTGCTGCAGCAATGGAAGGTTGGGCACAATTGCCAAGCAGGCGCATGGCGTCTTGCTTTCCCAACCCTCACAGCATGTTAGTCATGTTCTCCTCTTTTATTCTTTCGCATTATGCAGGCTGAAAATATTGTTACATGTCTTGTTACATGCACAGGCTGATACCGGGCCGCATCATTGGCATGCCCATCGACGCAACCGGGGCGCCAGCGCTGCGCATGGCCATGCAGACACGACACAATGCAAAATGTAAACAGCATAAATCAACCAGTTTTCTGCCCTTCTTTTTACCTGTAGG